>APFE031551203.1:49036-99370 GCA_000404065.3 Pinus taeda
TGAGTCATAGAGTTTTTCAGCTTTTGTAAAGCTTCAAAGGCAGTTGAATATGACGAAATATGGCGACTCACCTCTTCATTTACAGATGCTGCGATTAATGCATAGGCTTTGCTGTTCTTGTTTTCCCAAATGACGAGCTCTCTGTCTGAGGTAGGTTGTACTGGGTCATTGTCTCCTTCTCCGACACACACTCCTTTCCACAACTCATTGAAGATGAGGGTGTGTTTTATCATCTGGGACCATTCAAGATAGTTCTCCTTGCCAGTGAGAACTATTCCCACCATGGATATGATTGAATGCATCCTGTAAAAAAAATATTTTTGCTGATAGAAAAATATTTCTGCCAATATACAGTAAAATTGTACTCAAAAAAGCATTACCAAAAGATTTCAAATCCACCATGTGACCCACATAAATCCATTATTATATAAATCCACCTCATATAAATCCCATAAATGTCATAAATGTCAGTGGTTTTATATACCAAAAATAGTGGCTTGGAATCCTTTATATATATATCAGTGTTATATATATATATATACCAAAGAAAAAAATGATATTAAATATACCAAAGAAAACACTGCGACGCTCTCTGTGGGGAACAATTTTGGTTGTTTAATTCATATCACAGTCAAAAATCAATCATTCACCGAGAGCTCTACAAAGTTGGAGCAGCAACGACATCAACCGCGAGCTCTACAAAGTTGGAGCAGCAACGACATCAAAATTTTGACTTCTTCAAAACTCAATTAACATATCAGCACCATTCTGCCAAAACTTCTGGTATCGTTGCAAAGAAAGAGAAATCGAGCCGATCTTTAAATTCAAACAAGTGAGGAGACAAACCGCTTGCGTTCCTTCGACCCCAACGCAGTTGCCCTCTTCCAGAAGATACAAACCGCTTGCGAGCTTCTCACTGACGAGACCGCTTGCAAGGCCTTCGATGAATTCATACACCTGAGGGATGAAAGGCTCAACAGGGAACACTAGAGGGCCTCCAATGTCTCTTCGAAGTGCAGGAAAATGATGGACGAGCTCAACGAGCGGGAAAATGCCTTTGACGCACGGAAGCAGGCAACGAAACCAAGAATGACAAGGCTGAGGAGGACAGAGCTGTGAAGAAGCTCCGAGAGGAAATTGTCAGGATTCGAGCCAAGCACGTGCAGAAATACTTCGGTTTGTGCAGTCGTTGGCAGGCGGATTTTGTGCATTTGATGGACAAGGAAAAAATGGTGAAAGCTTCGTGGAATTCATTGGCTGGATGTGACGATTATAGTGCTGAGAGGTAGCAGCGTTTATAGGGTTTGTTTGGCAGCATTCAAGGCGAGCAGTGTAACAGTGGTAGGCTTGACAGAAAAGGTCAGACAACTGACACCAAAAGTTATATGGGCAGTGAATCTATGAAACATTTATGGACAGAGAGCGCAGGTATGGCAGATAGAATGCAGGTAGTGTGGGACAAGAATTCAGGCACTCAGTCATTGAATTATATGGAGAGCAGAGAAGCAGATAAGGGAGTTACAAGGCACAAGAGCTAAAAAAAGGAGCTGGCTCTGATACCATGTCAGGCCAGGCAGTAACTCCATTAAGCAAAAACTGATTCGTATCTTCTATTCCATCAGATAGGTTTATTATATACATGAGGGAGAGACTGTTCAGTTCATCTCCCGATGACTGTTCATATTTCTCATTTATTTATTTACATATATTTACCCAATCACAAGGATTAGGTGTCAACAAATTTCTTCCCCAAAAGTACCTACGAATGTTTCATTCAGCTCTTGCCACTTCAGTTTGATGTCCTTGTCCAGATACAACTTCGTATCTTCATAGATCGACAAACCATAGGACACCTACTCGGATACTGCTCCAACTGCCATACAATCAGTGTCCTAAGATCTTGTTCTCTTGGAAGCCATTGAGATAGATGAACACTTGAAATATATGGAAACAAGCAGCATGCATGGTAAGAAATACGTCAGCGAAAACAAAGCAAATCCATGGAAGGACACAAAACATACCTGGGGAACTGATGAGCAAGATTGCGCAAATTTCACTGGGAGGCTGAGCGACTGGCTACCAGAACTGCACAAAAGGTAGTTTGAACTGACTAGGAGGCTGGACTGGCTACTGGATTTGCAAAATGCACAATCCAGTTGGGCAATTGGCTCCTGGGATTGCACAATGCATGATTCCAGCTGGGAAAGACTGTTGGCCCAAGGAAATATTTGCGCAAATTTTTGGGCCAAGCAGCCACTGACCTCCAGAAATGCACAATTCAGTCCAGGAGGCTAGTGCTGGGACATAATGCACAAATCTAGAGAGGAAGGTGAACCTTCTTTCTCCAAATTGCGCAATGCAACCTTGGTGAAGGCAAAGACCGAGCCAAGGTTGGCCCAACTCGCCGATGGGCAACTGAAAGAAAGTAAGTCAATGAAATGCATGGATACACTAAATAATATTAGAAGTGATAAACAATGCATGTAAAACATGAATGGAAGATTGAGCAAACAGATCAACATGCACGTGGGTGAGGCCGTTCACCGGTTGGGTGAATGTCTGTGCAAAACAGTTTCATGCATGCGACAACAGTGAGATAGAAACGAAAATTGAAACATAGCTAGGAAAAACTAGAATATATGTAAATGACAGCAGGCGTTCAAAGAAATCAAGCAAACAACACTCGCACAAGAGAATACACCAAAAACGACATAAATACTGAAAAAGACAAGTTGAGGTCACTTACCCGTGAATAACTGAGACAGATGTGTCAAAGAGTCCTGGATGTGTTGTGGGATGTCAGAGCTCCAAGATCGATTTGAATGAATGAGCTCTGATGGGTCGAATAAATAAGTTTGGCCTTATGACGCACATGCCACAAATCTAGGAAAAGGCGACACTTGGAGGGAAACTTCTAAAACAACTTTGCATGTAACCCTCGACTACTAAAAACAACTCCCTAAATCATGGGATGCCTTTTGCATGTTGTCTCTTTCTATTTCAAGAATATCAAGTCATGCATGCATGCAGGTCAAGTTTCCTCAGTTCTGGGTGGAATTAGTCAATCAGATTGTCCATGCATGCGAGTGATCAACTGCTTGGGAAAAATGCACATTCCTGACTATAAGATGGGATGAATGCCCAAGGGGATTGCACAATTTTTGGGCAGAGTAGCTGACTCCTACCTAGATTTTCGCAAATCCTGGGCTGAAGAGCCTGTTGATGGGAAAAATTGTGCAAATCCTACTGGGAGGGATGGCTGGCAAGATTGTGCAATCGTGGAGCCCAACAGACTGTCAGAGGGAATTGCACAATCCTGGAGCCCAACAGGCTGTCAGAGGGAATTGCACAATTCCTGGAGGGAAGGTTGATTTCCCTCCAGAAATGTGCAAATTTCACTAGGAAGATGCTCAGCCTGCAGCTAGGCCAAGTCTAGATGAGCAGCCTGCCAGGGAAATGGATCAACTGTGATCGACATGCTGCCTTTGTGCGAGGAAAGCACTAAAGCTTGAGTACTTGATGAAGCAAGACAAAGTGTTGCGTAAGGTTAGTAGGGGAGGCTCCAAAACAGGCTAAGGAAAAATTTTGGAGGGTGGTTGTAGCTGCTACAACATCAACATATTTTCATCCATTTTTCATTGACCCATTTGAAAAATGTTTGGAGATTTTTCCTACACAGAAGATTGTTAATAATTTAACATATGCACATAACATTAACAAATTTATGCAGGCCATTGTATCTAAAAAATCATTTCCACAATCTGGCCTATTATCCCCTCTTTTGAACCTCTTCCAATCATCAAGAGAAATTCATCCAAATTTCTGTGATCCAATTGAAATTCAACTGGAAAGGACATTTCAAGAGAAGGTAATTGTAAATAATATATTAGCAATAACTGTACATTTTGCTTTCAGATTTATTTTCCTTAGTTTAATTTTATTTATATTTTTGTTACTAATGTTTGATTTGTACATACATGCAGGAATTAAATTGCTTACATGGTTACATTGGAAGTATGACTATACCTATTCATATTTCCTTCATTAAGTTATAAATAGAAATAGATTAATTTAGATTAGATTTATTTTCTGTTTACACTTATTTCATTATTTTAGATTTTCAATAAAGAAAATAATGAATCTAACTTCTTCTGGGCATCCCCTTTCATTTTCCGAAAGCAACTCAAAATATTTTAAGCTCTTAGATGATACATATGAAGAAATTTCAAGAATTTGCTACAACTTGACAATTTTTTATTCATAAGTATTTCTATAAAAGAGTTTGTTTCACCACTCTTGTCTTCCGATGTAAATTTGAGGTGGATGAAATATGAAAACTCATTACTTAGCATTTTTAGATCAAATAAGTAGATGATAGTGAACATTTGAGAAACTGAAGATTCATGAGGTAAAATTTACAATCAATTTTATTCCAGGTATGCGTTTACAGGTTCATTGTCATCTATTATCAGTTTTACTTTTTCAAAGGTTATTTCTTATTTCTTATTTTATTTCTTTTACAGGTTTTCATCGATTTGATTGTGAAGACTTAAGATAAGAAACAAACCAGACCTTTTCTAAATCTGCTTCATGTTTAGGGAACTACTTATTGTTTCATCCGAATTTACGCACTCTTTTAATTTTGCTCATATTCATTGAAACTCCAATAAAAATTTAATACATCACTAGAAGGTTCATATCGGATAAATATAAATCGTAACTGTCCTCATAAGAAAGTTCTGATAACATTTTTCTCCGATTGAATATTCTTGATAGTTAATTAAATTATTAAAGGGATTTTTGTTAAAAGGAAAAGTTAAGTTGGTCACTTTCTTTTTAATTAAATGCTTTAAGAAGTTGCTGGCCTCACATATCACACATCTCATATCACATTTCGCATATCAGAAGTTTTCAATTGAGCATATCGCCAATATCTTGAATCACCGATCTCCGATAATTGATTTCACCAATATTGCGATGACCATACAACCTCGGACCCAATAACACCTTTAAATCTAGTTTTAAAAGATTTCGCGTCTGCTCAGAAATCAAAATTTCGGTTGAGGCACATGTTTAAAAATTCTGATATCCCGTATCTAATATGAGATTAAATCCATATAATTAAATGATTGGGTTTGTTCTATATCTCATATCGACGTATCAACGATATTACATCCCGTTTTCAAAATATTCCGATCGCCGATTTCTTATAAAATTCAAAGTTGGTCCCACCAGTGAGCCACATCATCTATCGCAATCCTATTATCGCAAGAATCATATCTGCATTTCCTTGCGTTAACAATTCCAATCGTCGATATGACTATTCTCCGATATAGCAATCGCTCCATCACAATTTCTCATTGCATATGCTCATATCGCAACCTTGCCATTGCAACACTTATATTGTATCGCGAAACTCAAATCACATATTGTCTTGACATCCTCCGATGCGCTAAACTTCGATATAATCCCCTCTACCAATTGTCTTTATCTATTGTATAACACTCAAATAACACCTTGACTTTAGATCCTCCGATGCGATAAACTCTGATTTATGCCTCTCTTCCTTTATATTTTAACTTTTATATTCAATCACATATCGAGAAAGGTGAATCTTGCAATTTGAAAATTATGCATGGCATAAAAACTTGCAATGCAAAAAATTCGAGAAGGTGTTGTGTTGTATAAAATATTTTAAGGCACTCTTGGGCAAATACTATGATAATGAAGCAATGGATAACAAATTTGCAACATGGTTAAATCATTTTGATTTCTCTTATATTTGAGTTTTAGATATATCACTCTATATTTTATATACAAAATTCAAGACCTCACCATCTACACATCTGTATTTCATTATCTTTCATTTGGACTTGATTCTGAACAATTTATGAAAATCATGGAGTTGATATGAAACTTGTAATATTATGAGAGCATTCATGGTTGCAATTCATTAAGAAGTATATCATCATTTTTATTTATGATGGATTTGGCTTATTTTCGTTTCCTTGAACATGAAACATTGATTTCTTGGTTTACTGCTCGCTTTAATATAGATTCAATAAATGATGATTTTGGGTTACTAAGATTACAGTTAGTTCAAACTTCTTCATGCTTTTAATTCTAATTAAAGGAAGAAGTTATCTTTTATTGGAGAAAATGACACATCTTAGGTAAGATTAAATGCAATTCTCCAATGGTAAGTTTCATGTACCCACTTTCATTTATTTTCATTACATTACTTTTGATTTCAGTTTTCTGTTAGTTTTTGCTGATCTTGAACTCTGTTTTTTGCAGGTCTTCATGAACCTATTGTAGTTCTACCATATCAATTTTGAAGTTCATTCTCTTTTGTTCAATTTTTTTTAAGAAGCAGTGATGATCCTCATCAAATCAATGAAACTGGGGAGTTTCTGAACCTCTAACCTGTTTTCTTAAGCATTACTTTGATTAGAAAACGGTTAAGATGCTTTTTGCAGATTTTGCTTCAAAACAAGAAAATTTGTAGCAGACAAAAACTTCGCATTTAACATATTATCTATCATCACTGCTACTCACCCTCTCCATTTTGAGAGCCTCATTTTTTATAACTCTGCAAGATAAAAAATTGAAATCTCAACATTAGAAGGAACGTACATACGCTTATTTTCTTTTGTTGAGATATTTGTATAAGAAGTCTTGTTGGAGGTTATCTTTTAAGCTTCAATTTTTCTTTCATTTTTTGCTTCCTTCATTTTTATTTTTGTTTGTTGATTTCTTTTCTTACTTTAGTTTAGGAATTATTTTCCTTTTGCTTTCGCTTTTGTTTTGATTTTGGTGACTTTTCTATGATTTATGTGAAATGTCTTTTTCCTTGCCCGACAACGATTAACATACATGGGAAGTCTCTTAACTCTATCTATTTCAGTGGGTTTCATTTATCATTAAAGGCATATATTTATGGAACCCTAAAACCCTCTTGCTTTAAATCTTTTTCATGGAGGAACACACATCCTTACTAAGTAATATGGTTTACTTTTTCAAGGAAAGAACTGATTTGAATTTAACACTATGAATCCCCCCCCTCCCGCTCCACATAAAACCCTCTGACTGATAGTTGCAGGGAAAGAATTTGGAGTAAACATTGTGAAAGTATTATGACCATTAAACATAAAGCTCTATTACTATCCCACCTCTTTCACTCAAATACATCATAAACTAAAAGCTTGCAAAATGCGCTTATCAAAAGGGTGATTCAAAGAGGAAGCATGAGAAATACAAGTAAACCCGTCAGGGCTATGGACACTCACTAACAATGGGACTAGGCTTATATGGCATAAAAGACAACTTTGTCGGGGTACTGTTCAAGCTCGCTGACAACGAAGCGATGTCAGAGACAATCATAAAATGGATATATGCTTTTATCAAAAACTCCTATCTCTAACTTCTTTTATTATTATATGAGGTAGTTTTAAAACAATTTTTCGCAAATTTGGATTCATGAATTTTATTTGAATCTGTTTTAAGTACTTACCTTTACAAATTCATATTGCTTAATTTATTTATGTGGGACCTATGGAAATGTTTTGTTGTTAGACGATTTCGTGATTTCCATTATTTTAACCTCTGGGTAAATTAAAGTTCATTATCTTTAACTAGAGATAACTGGTTCTTTCCAGTGTGTCGCCACTGTTGTAGGGAAAGCCCAACACCCCCCATTATTTAAATAACGGGGACCCTTTCCATTAATTTTTGGCTAAAACATCTTTTATGATTTTCATTTTTGTTAATTGTCTTACAATTTTGTCATTTTTCGTTTTAATCAAATTTCTATTTTGATTGTTTCATTGAATTCAAATTTTCACTAGCTTTCCATCGATGCTTGTTTCGCCTCATTTGGTCAACCCGTTTGTATATAACACTCTTTTGAAGTTTGACCATTTTCTTCCCTGTACTAAAAAATATAAATAAATGTATGATATTTCAATTTTTGCAATTAAAATAGTCATTCATTGTAAATATTAACTTTTAGTGAATTTTACTAATTCTTCTCATTTTTTCATTAATGGTCCTACAAAATGACCTAGTTAAGTTGTACAATAAATGAAAACACGTTTCAGGATCTTGGTAATTTACAACAATTTGTTATTTTAAAATAAATTGCCAAACCCAAAAATAGAAAAGTCATTGTAGTCCAATTTGTAGGATGGTTAATCCACGTGGCCCCCACTTCACATCACCTCTTCCTTTCTGAAATTGCGAAATCTCGAAATACCAAAATTTCGAAATATCAACATATTGGTGAAATTCATTAGCGCATGTTTTTCCAATATTATAAAACTTTGAAACTGAGATTGCGATTTTAAAATTATGCGATGGGGTTAAAAAGTTTTATCGTAAGTTTTGTTTGAGCTCCTTATGCCTCCCGTACCTCCACCTCACTCACCCTCATGTCACTCCACCCCTGTCTCCACTCATCACTCCACTCCATCCCTTATGACTCCATTAACCCATTAGCCCCAAAACATTTACTTTATGTTTTTAATTTTAGTTTGAATAAGATTGATTTTATTGGTTTGTCAAATATTATATTAATGTAACTATATTATTATATTATAATTTTAATATAATTTAAGTTATAATATAATATAATATAATAATATTTTAATTAGTTTTTAAATTTGATTTAATTATGTTTTTAACTAAAATCCGTAAATAATTTAGATTAATATCATTATTAAAATCAATTATAATTAATAAATATAATCTAATTTAGGATTAGAATTTAATTGAGAAATTTTGATTTTTAGCCAAGGCAGCACAAATTTCAGAACTCTAGCAATTTTAATATACCAACTTTGGAAGCTCATAAATAGAGTTTACTTGGCCAATTGAGGCCGAGGATGGCTCATTGGAAAGATAAAATTATGGAGAATATTTATAAAGTAGTTTAATTTCCAAATTCGATCATTTATTGGGTCTAAAATCCAGCAGAAGATCAAGCTCTGAATTTTTTAACAAAATTAATTTGTGAGTTTAATTTTCTGCATTCTCATTTGCCCATAGATTCTTTTGAGTTCAGATTCATTCGTTTATGTTCTCCTTCACAAACTAAATATTTACAAGCGTCAATAGAAAGCTCATATTTATTTTATTTTAATTATTTAATTAAGTTTTGATTGGATTTGTTTGAATTCCAGATCTGGTATTTTGATTTTATTTTTCCATTTTAATTTAGTTTTGATTTATTTTTGCAGGAAAACAGTTGAAGAGGCGAGGACAACATGATCTCAATCAATAAGGATGCTCCAACAATAGAAGAATGGAATTTGGAGGCAATGAAAACTGATGGAGTAGATTTATTCTTCAATAAATTTTCTTGTTGAGAATTCTTTTGTAAATATTATAAATAACAGATTGTAGAATGTAATAAGGGCTTCTCTCCTCTGCAATTCTGGAATTCTAAAAGCACTACTGTAATAGGGATTTAGAGTTGTAGGTGAGAGAAGAGAAAATCTCAGATCTAGGGATTATTGAAGATTTTTCTTTTGCATTCTGAATTATGTATGATGGTCAGAGCTTGCACTACTGCAACTCTTGTTGTAACAACAAAAGTTCAAAGATTGTAGAGGACCATTGGAGACCAGTGCTAGAGAAATGGATTCAATAAATTAGTATTTCAAATATTATTGGTTTAAATACTAGTTTCATTTTATGATGGCATAAATGTGTCATTTTATTCATATTTGTGCACTATTGTCAGTATGAGTAATCTGTCTCAATCACATGTTATTATTTATCTCTGCTCTTATGGGTTGAATTCTTATTCATGAGTAACTATTTACTTAGAAATCTGTCTTTTAATTTTGATTTAACAAATAATGATATGTTGTGAACTATTTCTTCATATTATCGTTTAATTATTTGAATTACTGATTTAACGATGAATATCATTTTATGAACTATTGCCTAAATGTTGTTGGTTTATTATTTCAGTTAATAGGTTTCTAAATAGAATGTGTTTTGGTATTCATATATTCAGTTAATTGAACTACTTTGTTAGCTTGATATTGATTATAAGCCAGACATATTTAAGTCCCAATCATTTAAATATCTTTCTCTTGATGGGGTTAGATCTATATCTCCCTAATTGAGATAGGATTAGGATTTAGTTCCTTGCGATTGCATTTTTGAATAATTTTGCGTATAGATTTAATTTTACATTCCTAAAAGTCCTCTTCACAAAGAGGTAAAATTTAGTTGTGGCTTTGCTGAGCCTCAGATCAGATTAAGGATCACTTTCTTTCCTGATCAACAAGAGGGATGATTTGATGTCTCTTCTCCCTTGGTGGATGAAAGTCATATTTTAAGCCATTTGGATATTGAGAGAAGGTAATTGGACCTAGTTAAACTAGTCGGAACAACAATTCCAAACGGAAAAGGAGCTGCTTTAAGGTCCGGACCATGTGGTCATCCCCAATGTTGTTGCAGCGAATTTTGAGGCTTCAACATAACCTTTGTCTAACTCATCCTGAAGAATATGCAACATGGTCTTGACTACGGTAGGACCACCAATGTACTTCTGCATATTTTCTGCGCTCATCTCCAAGTCATCGTTGGTGGCCTCTCGCCTGAGTTGCTCCATGTACCTGTTGATCTCTAGTTGGAATTGGTTCTTCTCCCTAGCTACAATGAGGGAGTTGATTGACGCGATCCTGTTCGTCCTCACCATAACATAGAAATTCTTGAACAACTGTGCATATGAAGCCTCTATGTTACTGATGGATGGGGCGAGTTACTCATAGTTCTGGATCTGCTTCGAGATCTTTGCTTTATCTAGCTCGGACTGTGACTTCATCATCTTGGGCAAGTGAAGTGGGGCTCCTTTGTATCTCATTGTCCATTCATGTACATGGGCGATAACAGTGTGTATGTCTCTTAGAGTTTGGACAATATTTCTGCTCCGCTACTGAAAACCAAATAGATGGACAACCACTTTATGCACAGTGAAAAATCCATCATAGAGTTTTCGCATGGTGGCCTCAAGAGCTAATACTTCAGCAAGTATCACCTTCCTCATTTCTGCCATTGCGGATCCTGCAGATTGTTTTGCTTTATGCCTGGCCGCTTGCAAGTTCTTAGCCATCTGTTCATTCTCTGCTAACAAGAACTTGACATTTGAGCTTGTAGCTCGTGCATAAGCCATAGTGGCATTGATCATGGCGACTAGAGGCTTCCTAACATTTGTCACTATCACCTTTTTCTTCATAAATGCAAGTGACATGTGATCATCTAGGAAATGCTTTCTACATGCCTGTACAATCCTCTGTTGTAACTCATCAAATGACAGATTGTACACATCCATCACCAGATCATCATCAAGGTGAACAACCTCTCCTTTCTCACTTGAGATTGATTTTGATACTAGAGGTGGTGGAGAGTGAGGGGTGACCTCGGATGTTCTCGGCATGAGGTCGGTGTCTTGGTCCTATGGCTCCTGTCCCATCTCCATGTCCATTTATTCAACCATTTGCTCAATCTGCTGAGCAAGCTCCTGATCCTGCATCTACTCATCCTCTTCTTCATTTGCTGGATGTTCTGACTCCTTAACCTGTATGGGTGCAATTTGGTCTATGATCACACCTTTCCATTCCTCTTGTTCTTGTTTCTACTTCTCTTCCCTCTCTCTCCTTCTTAGTTTATTCTTTGTTTCCTGCAACTTCCTTTCTGCTTCCTCCAACCTTTTCTTCTCTCTCTTCCTTCATTCTGCTCTCTTTATGTGCTGTTTCCTCTTTGCTTCCACTGCCAAAGCTACTTTCTTAATGAGAGGATATTCTTTGAACTTGTAGTTTTGCTCAACATCTGGATTCTCAGAAATCTTCCTCTTACCCTTGTCTTACATTGGTTTGTTGCTTATTACTGCTAGAGTTGTTGCTTTTTGTGGTGCTGCTGCCTGTAGAGCAGCTTTTGATTCTATGGCTATGCTGACTGGTTCATTGAGGTTGGAGTGGTTGTAACAATACCTTCAAGGGTCCTCCTCTGCCCAATGACATGCCCCATGGATCCATGGATAATACACTCTCCCACAGTGGTTCTTACAAATCTCACGGGGATTGTATGGATTGTAATCTCTCATTTCAAAATCATACTTCTCTATCTCCTTGGCATCATCAATTGCATCTAGTACAATCCAATCCGCAAAGGAATAGCAGGCAATGGTGCCATATTTATCCTATGCAACCATGTGGAGATATGATATGCAACCTCTTACATGACCAACTTGTCTGTGGAAAACCTTGGTAGAACATGCAGAGGCTTCTCTCTTCCAAACATCCTAATGAAAGTGTCATCGGGTGAGGCATACCAATGTGAAATGTTAAGTAATGCCTTCATCGCTTGTTGGGACATGCAAGGTGGATCCTGCTCAAAGATCAACTTGTACATCGGGGTGATGAAATGGTTAGCTAGCCTCGCCATAACTTCTTAGTAGCTACACTCAGAAAGTAACTTGCAATAAATATTGACTGCATACTCCTATGGTGACGACATCCAACCCATGCCAAGAAACTGATGCTGGGCACAAATTACATCCAGTAAATATGCGGACATGTAGAATCTCGCTTACTCATCCTTAGGTGGATTCCACGCATTAGTCACATGGAATTTCAAATGACGAGCCAACATATCTGAGTAGTTGAATGGTTTTCCATCATTCACCAACTAGTCCAACACAACCACCCAATTTTGCAGAAATGTCTCCATGCTTTCTTGACCGTACAATCTGGATGCGAAGATGATTAACAACTGGTAGGCCTTTCTAAGTGACTTCGTCTTGTAAACATGATTGGGGGTCGATCTAAACTTTGACAACTCCTTCACCTAGCACTTTATAATATCCCTAGTGTTTACATAGTTGTGGGTAGCATAGAAAAGTTCATCCATGCGGTACATCGACTAAGGTAAGTGATACATCTGATAGTAATTATTCCATCCTAAAGGTAGCAATATGCGTTCCACTGGCACTTTTCAATGTCATAGTCTCAAGATCTGTGTGTGAGACAATCCAGTGGATGATGTCTCACATGGGAATGCGGGGTACCTGCATGCAACCTTATGTAAGCCTAACCAGTGGATATTGACATACACCTGCCAATATTCTATATCTTCCTTGAAGTCTCCTGCAAAGATATCCTTGATTTCCTATCATGTTAAATTCATTCCCTTCTCAATGAACATTTGAGTGTCTGCATAAAATGAGAAACTCACTGGAACCTACTCAACTACATCCCCAATGCTACTTTCAACAATATCCTTCGATGCAACTCTCTTGGAAGCCATGTTACTTGTAACTATAGAGAGTTGATTAAAAATTGTTGTACCTGAAAACATAGAGGACATTCATGGCATGCAAATATTATCATGAAACCAAAAGCACTTCAAGAACAAACCAAACAACAAACTAAGCAACTGCTGCGAAGAATTGTGCAATACTGGCTCTTAGATGTGAATGAATTCCAGCTGGTTCTGCACATTGTGTAGTACCAACTGCCAGTGGGGAGGTGATGTTCAGTCAGGCTCAGGCCACCTGGGACTACACATTGCGCAATCCCAATGACCAAGGCTCAAGATTGGCTCCTAGAACTGCACAGTATGCAGTTGGAGCTAGGACTTGGAAGCCACTATTTAATTCATGGAGCCAAGGCAGAGCCTTGAGATATAGAAATGCGCAGTGCATGCTTGGGAAGAGCTATATCCAGGCCAAGGAAGCCCAAATTCCCAATGGCAAAATGAAAATGAATAGATCTAAAAGTAGAAGTGAAGTTGGGTGCAGATCTGAGTGAATGATAATGCATGCAAACAAAGCAAGTGTAGGAATCAATCAAACTAAAGAAAAATGAAGCATGTGGAGCGAGTTGCCACAACAATGATTGTTAGTGCAAAAACTGGGTTATGCTTACGATGCTTGGGAAAGGCAATGAAAAACTTAAAAAAAACACTTCTACAAGCTAAAACAAATCAAAATGCTAGTGGTTGTTCAATAAACGAGTAAAACAACACTCTCACAAGCCAAGCAAACAAAAGCGATAGGAAAAGCAACAAAAGACTAGAAAAGCAAGACTTACCCAGAAAAGTTGTGATGACTCTGCCGAAGGTTCCTATATCTCCTTGAGAATTCCAGAGCTCTGAGATCGAATGTGAAATTGAGCTCTAGGGGCGTCTATTAAATAGATTTGGTCGATTTAAGGTTTATTACGCGAAGGACAAAAATCTTGGAAAAAGCGACACATGGTGGTAGTTTCCAAAAATAACTCAAGTGTAACTCCGACTGCTAAAAATAGATCCCTATTTTTTGGGGATGCTTTTATCTTTTTGGTTTTTTCTGTTTTCAGGAAAAAGCTGCTATGCATGCATAAAGAGATTGCGTAGTTCCCAGGGGAACTGGACAACTCTCTAGCTCATGCATTAGGCATCGACTAAGGGAAATTTTCTGCACAATTCCTAGGTTGAGTGGCTCAGGCTGCCTCTCATGCTCTACGCAGTTTCCGAGCTGAAGGAAATCTCTTAACTGGCTATACGTAGTTTTGGAGCATAAGGCTCACTGTGGGCTTGGTTTGCACAATTCTTGGATTGAAGGCTAATTTCCCTCAAGGATTGCGCAGTTCACTAAGGCAGATCCAGAACCGAGTTGAAACCAAGTGTAGAGATCGTCTTGCAGGTTAGACATAAAACTAAGTTGGAAAACACAAGCCGTAAGCAAAAGATAAAACTCAATTAAAGCACAGGTACTTGGGTCAACGTAAGATGAGCTGTTGTGATTTAAGGAGGGAGGATCCAAACGAAGCATAGGAAATTTTTTGGAGGGTGGTTGTAGCCGCTACAACATTGGTGAAACACTGGTAGAATTCCAACTCTCTGTATGGACATTGTCTCGTGTAAAGTGAGTCTAACTCTTCTAGAAGTATTGTTCAATTATTTTATTGTCATGATTTCTTCACTAGGTTGAGTTAAATATGTAGCCCCTACCATTCTCTTTATCAGAAGCACACATACCAAGCTAAGTCAACTGAGTTGTTTCGATTGGGGATGAGGGGTATATTGATGCACAAGTAATATAAATTGTCAAAATTTTAGTGTCATCTCTAGTGTTGCTCCACTGCTAGTAGGCCTAGACAGTACCCCGACAAAGTCACTTCAGGAACACAGGCATTGCTCCACTACTAGCGAGCCTAGACAGTACCCCGATGGAGTTACTTGCTTCACTTCTCTGTGTAGGAATACTTTCTATTCTTTCACCTTTTTTTTTTTCATTTTTCATTTTTCAAAGAACTATGCATAGGTACTTATTTATTTCATGAGGCGGAAGAGGGATCCCGATTTATTGAGAGAAGAAGAGGTTGTCCCTTTAGAGAAGGATGTTTATGTATACCTGTAACGTACTTGTTAAGGTTTTCCCCTTCGCCTTACTCGACTTGACTAAGTTGACAAGGGTTAATCGAATACAAAAAACCAATTAAAGTAGGCGATACTAGTTAAAGTGCAAGCGCTATGATTTCACCAATACTCACTCTGAAAGGAATGTATTTTCCATTAGGGTATCATCGACTAAAAGAAATGCAAGATCTTCATAAGGAGAGGGAATAGACAGATAACCAAATGTTGATAGTTGTACAAGTCCTCTTATATTTCACACTGCTTGTCACAAGAATCCAAATATGGTTTCATGGGGAAACTAATCCTACGGGTGGATAAACAAATAAACAAGCAAAGGAAAGAAGTAAAACGCAACAAAACAAGTAAGTAGAAGCAAACAGGAAAACAAACATTACTCGTCTTAATAAGCTAATTAGGACATGGGCTTACTCACGTGAAGTGATATTTCCAATGTAGCCACCAATGCATTCGTTGACCCATGTGAGCGATGGCGTGACTCATAAGAAATATATTCAAGCCAATCAATAAAAAAGAAAGATAAAACAATGCAAACTAGAATGTTCGAAGTTTGAGTGCATCTACAAAAAAGAAAAGATTAAAATCACATGAAAGGCACCTTGCAGATGTATCATGGTTTTGTGCCACATTTCGCATGAATGACAAGGATGTACACTCTTTCAAATGTGACAAACGAACAAAACATGAAGAAGGAATAAAATTTTCATTTCGCAACACTGCTCGCTACATATGAATCCTCCAATGCATTAGCAATAGGATCATGCGATTCTGATGGAGGATGTGAAAACTGTAAACTGGATTGATTTTCAATGTGAACAAGAAAGTGATGAGGAGCTTGGGGTGATTCAATAGATCTCTGATCAGAAGTGGAATTGTCCTCAAAGCTATGAGAACATGACATAACCATCAACTCGGGCTGAAGTGCCTCGATAGCTTGAGGGGTTTCCTTTTCATAAGAAGATGGATCATCAAAGACTAGTGGCTTGGAAAAATCAATAGTAGGTGAATCAGAATCGTGATCAGATGAATGAGTGAAAAGATCATGACAACCACGATCAGAAAATTTGCGATACACATCGACATCCTCATGATATAACAAATCATACAAAGGGGTTGATGAGAAACAATTTTTTCACTGAATTTCTAGAAATGAAAGATGAGAGGTCAAGTGGATTTGAGAAGAAAGATTTGTCCTCTCCGCAATCAAATGACAGTCTGAGATCTTGTGCATTCTGTGAATGATCAGAAGTGGAAACATTTGAGGATAAAGTTTCATAAGAAAAATAAAAAATGACAGAATCACAGAAGATGTCATGATAAGGTGGACGAGGTGTAGACAGAAGGAGGTCATCCTTCACTACAACGTCTTCTTCATATTCCCACACATAATCATAGAAAATGATAACGTAGGTTGGCTTCTCAATACTAAATTCATCCATAACTTGATCCTCTTGAACATCACATGTGGAATCTAGAATGGATGAACACAAGACACCAAAATCTGGAGGGTCAAAAGAACCAGAATACAGAGGTCGAGGAGATGAGACCATGTGACAAACATTAGGCTTGCAGTCCATATCTATGCAAAAATACAGAGTAGGTGGGGTGGGAGGAGGTGGTAGTTCAACAGGTGGATTCAAAATTTCTCCCACCTCGTCTTGCCAAGCTAGAGTTGTTTGATGAGAAGAGGACGAAGGTCACTTGTGAAAACAACCTTTTTTGTCTCATATTTAGAAGCTCTAACACTGAGGTATGCTAAGAGGGGCTTGAAAGATTCTAACTCATGTGGATTGTTAGATATGTGAAGAAGATACTTAAACCTTTTGGTAAGAAATTCCCAATCAACTTCCTCTTCCATAAATTCAAAACAAATATGACAGAAGCATTGATAAAATTGCGCAATAGATTCATGAGGTGATTTTCGCAATTTTAAGATTTTGCGATTAAGTGCTTTACAATCATAACAAAAGAATGCACGTCCTAACTCTCTGATCACATGATTGAAAGAGCGAATAGAGGTTGCGGGCAATGTGAGACACCATTGCTTAACGCACCGAACGTGTAAGTGAAAAAACTACAACTAATGTCATCGAGGGGACTTCATTCCTATCACAGAAACCCAAAATGGAAACTCTGTGCCTTAACAAGGCTAGTTTTCCTTCACCATCATATTTAAGTTGTGACAAGTCATCTATGACATCTTTAGAAACTTCAAAATCATGAGCATGAGAAAAACATGTCGGAGTTGAGTTTGTGATGTAAGTCATGAATGATGTGCAGAGATTCAAAACAAATTTTGAGGGCTAAGTTTGTCATTTGGCCCTCCTTCTAGCGTAAAAAATGTTGACAGTGCTGGACCCACCAGCATTCAAGGGGATCTCCCTGGTAAGAAGTCTCAACTAAACCTCAGATCGTTTGGAGTAGGAGTCCCAATAGTGGGTGGTAATGTAGTGCCTTGACCACAGTAATGCGCAAAGATAATTATGATGACTTTGGTCAAAAGTAAGTGTGTGACCTTGCAACGAGTCAAGTGAGATGCATGGGAGTTCTAACACATGGAAGGCACAAAGGAAGTGTGTCCCTTAGAAGCATGTAATAGTATGTAGCTTGAAAGGAACAGACGAACGGAATGACATCACAAGATGTAATGTGGAATAGTCCACAGAACAAAGTGACGGGTTAATCCAACAACACGCCTTCAACCAGATTGATACAATTGCAAACAAAATAGTTCATAAGCAAATGCATAAGTTAAATAACATATATTGCTAAAGCAACCAAAATAGTCCACTTATGCATGAAAACGTGTTGGCTCAGTTATATTATCATTTAGTGAAAGTTCCATCCATACATACACCATTGACAACGACTAGCCCTAATAGTGGAACATTACAGTCAACACCACCTGCTCCTCCAAGTAGTTATACTTGCTCTCCGCCATGGAGAAGCCAAGGTTCGCCACAATACTCCCAAGCCTTCTCTAAGCCTAAGCCTAACCAAAATCTTGGCTCCCAAAATCCCGTTGTATGAGTTATGAGGTTCTATTTATAACAAAGGGTGGGGTGACCCTTGACATTCCCCTTTGACTCTTTGACTACCCTCTTGACTCTTCAACTTATTTACAAATAAATCATTACGTTACATAGTGACTGTTCACATTCCACTAATGACACTTGGAATTTCACTTACAATATATTCACAAGTAATATACAATTTCCACATCTACCCATGTGAGACAAAATAGGCTAGAGATAGGCAGACAAGACACAACACTATGACTCAAAAATTTGGGGAAATACCAACTCGACAATATCCACTTGATGACTCTCGGTGACATACTAATACCAAGCTTGGTACTGTGCTATTGTGTCCCCATACTACTTGATGGTGTCTTTCTGGAAGTAGACTCTTGCCTCCATAGCTTGTGTGTATATGATATGGGAACCTTTTTCCAACTCATCCTGAAGAATGCACAACGTTGTCTTGACTATGACAAGACCACCGATGTACTTCTGCATGTTTTCTGCGCTCATCTCCAAGTCATCATTGTTGGCCTCTTGCCTAAGCTTCTCCATGTACTTATCGATCTCTAGTCGAACTTGGTTCTTCTCCCCAGCTACGGTGAGGGAACCAATTGATGAGATCTTGTGCATCCTCACCATCACATCCAAATTCTTGAACAACCGTGCATATGAAGATTGTATGTTACTAACAAACAAGGCGAGTTGCTCATAGTTCTTGATCTGCATCCACATATTTTCTTTGTTTATCTCTTCTTGTGGCTTCATCGTCTTGGGAAAGTGAAGCGGGGATCCTTTGTATCTCATTGTCCATTCCTGCACATGGGCGATAAAAATGTGTATTTCTCTAAGAGTTTGGAAAATCTTTTTGCTTCGCTGCTGAAAACCAAATAGATGGACAACCGCCTTATGTATGGTGACAAATCCATCATATATTTTCCACATGGTGGCCTCAAGAGATAATACTTCAGTAAGTATCACCTTCCTCATTTCTGCCATTACGGATCCTACAGATTGTTTTGCTTTCTACTTGGCCACTTGCAAGGTCTTAGCCACTTGTTCTTTCTCTACTAAACATAACTTGACATTTGAGCTTGTGGCTCCTGCATAAGCCATAGTGGCATCGACCATGGTGACTAGATGCTTCCTGACATCTAGCACTATCACCCTTTCCTTCATAAATTCAGGTGACACATGATCATCTGGGAAAAGATTTCTTTGCGCCTATACTATCCTCTGTTGCAACTCATCAAATGACATATTGTACAAATCCATCACCGGACCATCATTAAGGAGAACAACCTCTCCTTGCTCGCTTTAGAATATTTCTGATACTGAAGGTGGTGGAGATTGAGGGGTGACCTCAGGTACTCTCAGAATGAGGTAGGTGTATTGGTCCTATGGCTTCTGTCCCAAATCCATGTCTGTTGCTTCAACCATTTGCTCAATCTTTTGAGCAAGCTCCCGATCCTGCATCTGATCACCCTCTTCTTCATCGCTGGCTATTCTGACTCCTCAACTTGTATGGGCGTAGTTTTCTCTATGATCACGCCTTACCTTTCCTCCTGTTCCTGTTTCTGCTTTTCTTCCCTCTCTCTCCTTCTTTGCTTCTTCTCCATTTCCTGCAACTTCCTTTATGCTTCCTCCAACCTTTGCTTCTCCCTTTTCCTTCTTTATGCTCTCTTTATGCACTGTTGCCTCTTTTCCTCCACTGCCAAAGCTGCTTTCTTAATGAGAGGATCTTCTCTAAACTTGTAACTTTACTCAGCCTCTGGTTTCTCGATAATATTCCTCTTACCCTTGTCTTGTGCTGGTTTGTTGTTGTTGTTGTTGCTTCTTGCGATGCTGCTACCTATAGAGAAACTTTCCATTTTGTGGCTATGTTGACTGGTTCATTGAGCTTGGAATGGTTGTAAAAATACCTCCAAGGTTCCTCCTCTTCTCGAGCTATGGATCCATGGATAGTACACTTTCACACAATGGTTCTTAAAAATCTCGTGGGGATCATATGGATTGTAATCTATGGTGCCAAACTCTTACTTTGCTATCTCCTTGGCTTCGACATCCACAACTTTCAAGCTCTTAATCTCGTACAATCCAATCTGCAAAGGAAGAGCATGCCATGGTGCCTTCTTCCTCCTATGCAACCCTGCTGATAACCCTTTGGAGATGTGATATGTGCCTTCTTTCATGACCAAATTGTCCGTGGCAAACCTTGGCAGTATATGTGGAGGCTTCTCTCTGCCAACCATCCCGATGAAGGTGCCACTGGGTGAGGCATACCAATTTTCAATGTTAAGTAATTCCTCCATCGCTTCTTGGGACATGCAAGGTGGATCCTACTCAAAGATCAACTTGTACACTGGGGTGATGAAATGGTTAGGTAGCATTGCCATAACTCCTCACTAGATGCACTCGGAAGTAAACTTGCAATAAATATTGACGGCATGCTCCTGTGGTGTCCACATCCAACCCATGTCAGGAAACTGATGTTGGGCACATATTGCATCCAATAAATATGCAAACATGTAGAATCTCACTTGCTCATCCTTGGGTGGTTCTGGGCATTAGTCACATGGAATTTCAATTGACGAGCCAACAGATCCGACCAGTTGAATGGTTCTCCATCATTCTGTTAGGCCCTTATACTACTAGTGTAACCCCTTATTGTTATTAGTACAACCTCCTTATTATATTGTTGTACCCATGTAGTCCCCATATTGTTATTATTGTGCACCATAGAAGCCCACTATCGTTATTATTTTTCCCTTACATTATTATTGTTATGTCGGCTCTGATTATATTATGACCCCTTAGACTCCTATATATAGAAATGAGGTCTTGTCATTTGTATCATCTAAGAATTGTTCATTCGTGTAATGTAAAGGAGGTTGCTCCCTTGAAGAGGCTGAATTCTAAGGAGTTGATCTATCTTTTCTATCTTTTTGTGAGCTGGTTTCATAACATTTTGTATCAGAGCTTTTCATTCTAGGGTTTCGCTGCTCCAAACAGGTCATCGTGGAATTTGTGCTATAACTTTTTTTCTGCGATGTTTCAGATGCTAAAAAAAATAACCCATTTGGGCTGAAAGTGTTATGAACCTTGGATCTAAATTTCAAAGCATTTCACGCCACATTTGCCGAGATATGATCTGAGGAAGTTGGCCTTTTTGCAGACTCCCAAATTTCATTCCAAATAGGTGGCCTAGGGAAAATCGTCATAACTTTTGTGTTGAGCATTAGATTGAAATTTCGTAAGAAGCTACAGAAAGAGGACAGAATGTATTTTCCTGTATATATATTTTCAGATACTAAGGTCAAAACAGTGATACGTGGTGCTTCATACAAGTTCACTCTTCTAGAAAGGTTTATAATCAGGTCATCTGGGGAGATTGTGCATAACTCTACCTTGGAGAATCTAAATTCGATCAGACTGGTGGCACTGAAAAGAGGACACAGAGGGCTAATGTAGGTCACAATTTTAGAACCTAAAGTTCTGAAAGTATAGAGTTACAATTGTTTCAGGATCGAGCTCCTAAAATCAAGAAAAAGCGAGATGAGGAAGTTTGATGGCAAGGATCCGGTAAATTGGATACTACAGATGGAGAAATATTTCGATCTACATGAGGTGCAACTATTACAAAAGGTACATATTTCATCTTCATATTTAGAACCAGATCAATTTTTATGGTATAAAGGGCTTTGTTCTTGTAAACCACTTGTTACGTGGTCAATTTTCACGGAGGGAAATGATAGCACATTATGAGGATACAAAGAGAAACTCCTTCTTTAGCCAATTGATAAATCTCAAACAAAAGGGTTCAATGGAAGAGAACATTGAGGACTTTCAAAAATTGAATAGAAGGGTAAATTATATTCCAGAGAAGCAAAGGATTGATGTCTTCATAGGGAATTTAAAGGATAACGTTCAACATGAGGTTTGTTTTTGGGAACCTGATTCATTGGAGGAGGAATTCGGGTTGGCAAGAAAAATTGAAAGCAAAATTATGGAAACAAGGAATTCTACTGTTCACAACTATAAACATGGAAGTGTTGTTTCTCCTAGCCTTCCAAAACCTACAAGGGTGACACCACAGCAATTGGAAGAAAAAAGAGAGAAAGGGCTTTGTTACAATTGTGATAGCAAATGCACTAAAGGTCATAAGTGTGCTGAGAAGAAATTATTTTACATAGTTTGTGAAGAGGAGGAAGAAAATGATCAAGAAACATCAAAAGAAGAGGATATACACCAAGAACCAACCCCAGAGAAAGAAGAAATGAGTCTAACCATATCTTGTAAAGCATTGGCAAGAATTACCACTCCTCAAAGTCTCAAGATAGAAGGACATATCAAGAAGAAAAAGGTTCAAGAAGTGAAAGATCACATTGAGAAAGAAGAAATGAATCCAACCATATCTTGTAATGAATTGTTTGGAATTACCACTCCTCAAACTATCAAGATAGAAGGACATATCAAGAAGAAAAATGTTCAAGGAGTGAAAGATCACATCGAGCATCAAGAAATGAATCCGACCATATCTTGTAAAGCATTGGAAGAAATTACCAGTCCTCAAACTCTTAAGATAGAAGGATATATCAAGAAGAAAAAGGTTGAAGCAGTGAAATATCACATCGAGCATCAAAAACAAGTTCTCCAACTTTTCAAGGATAACGCCACTTTGGTGCAGAATCAAATGAAACAACAGGTAGATCAACATCGCAATGAATTTTTTTTGATGTAGGTGATTGGGTATTTTTACGACTACATCTCAAGCAAGCTATTTATGAGAAGGAAATGTTGGCAATACTACATGCACTTAAGAAATGGAAACCTTACCCAATGGGAAGACACTTCAAGGTAAAAATGGATCATGATAGTCTTAAATACTTTTTAGAACAAAATATTATCTTTAGAAGAACAGAAAAAATGGGTCACAAATATGTTGGGTTATATCTTTGACATCATCTATAGAAAAGGGAAGCAAAATTTTGTTGCATATGCACTCTAAAAAAAGGATGAGGATGTGGAAGCATTGTTTTGTGCTATTTCTATTATCCAACAAGATTGGATAAATGAAGCAAGAAATGAATGGAAGTAGGATGAAGAAGTGTGGCCGCTCATTCAAAAGTTGCAGAACATCCCAATCCAAACAATATTGCCAGAACTTGAAGAAGAATGAAAAATCATATTGGAACTTGGAGCAGTCACAAAAACAAGAACCCGACAGCTACGAAATCGATCAATTTCAGAATATCTCGTCAAGTGGAAGAACTTACACGCTAAAGATTCCACATGGGAGGACAAGAATTTTATACAGAAGCATCAAGAACTACTCAAGCGTTGAGGACAACACTTTTTGAAGGAAAGGGGCATGTCAGGCCCCTATACTACTAGTGTAATCCCTTGTTGTTATTAGTACAACCCCCTTATTATATTTTTTTACCCATGTAGTCCCCATATTGTTACTAATGTGCCCCATAGAAGCCCACTATTGTTATAGGGGAGTCTATCATGGAGAGATCAGTCCTAAGAAGAGACGCGATTTCCTTGCTGCAGTCCGCCCATGGATTCTGCGTCCGCATTCAGACGATGGCTCAGGCCCGAGGAAAAGAAAGGGATTGATCGAGCTTGAGCGGTCTTAATGGATCCGGAGCCGGGAACGAGGGACAGCCTCCGGATGGGGTCTTATGGCCAGATCTTCAGGCTCGATATCTTCATTTTTGGTTAGAATGGCGCCGAGAATAATTGGGCCAAGGGGATTTTTATCAAGGGGCTGAACCAATTGATTCCATTCTTGATATCGTCCGCAAAGAGGCTGAGAATTGCGATCGCCTCCAAGCGATTACTGTTGCTGTCATTCTGCAATCAGCGGAGGGGAGCTCCCTCGAACTAGATCGAAGCTTTCACGCAGCTGGGCGAATAGATCTCGGGCCTCGAGCAGTGTTAAGGTCTGGATATGGAAAAATATCTATCTTCTTTGCCATGGATCCATCTTTCCACAGATCACATGCAGATGGGTTCTTCAAGGGGTGGCCATTCCACAACGTTGTTCATGAGATCAAGGTAGCGATAGGTTGCATCAGACCTTCGACGACCAAGAGCAAGTGCCCAACGAAAATCAAGGGGGTAAGGGCAAAACATGTCAAATCCTTAATACCTGCACCCTGGTATATGGAAGTTTGGGGCCGAGGCAAGGTCTTTTTACACAGATCGGATGAAGATTTGGATGGGCCGGATCTGGAAAGTATCGAAGACACTTTAGTGGAAAGGGAAGAACACCAAACTGGTTCCCGATCGTAGATCGCCAGCCATGCTGAGATAACTCCCAAACGTTTTTCAAATTTTCATTAGAATGCCCACGGGGAATACAAAATTGATATGGGTTTATGCTACAAACAATATAATAGATTTGAAAAACAACATTGCCAATAAGATCAGCTACCTAGCTGGCATGCAACACTTATTAACAGGGGGCAGATCGCTACGGGACTTCAGATCCATAAAGGATTACAACATCAAACAAGGATCCATAATCATTCTCAATATGAGACTACGAGGAGGCTCAGAAACTAGTAAATCAACAAAAGGAGGAAGTGGATCCAAATCAAATCATAAACCAGATCTACACCAGCAGCACAGAAGTGAAGGAACATCTTACAAGAATATTTTACAAAGGGGGAAAGCTTCTCCAATAGCTCCAAAGTAGTAGGTCGGAAAAGAACGGAGTCCATATATAGTGGAGTAACTGCAACATACACCAGAACTAACAATCGAAATCCACTTCAACTTGTTCCCATGATTCCGTCCCAAGGAGAATGGTGAAAGGTCGAGAAGAAAAAGGGGAGGAAGTCATGACCCCACCAAAACGTTAGCTCCTTTGTTTCTCGTTGTGGTTTGTTCTCATGAAGTTTTGTCATTATTTTTGGTTTTTTATGCTCACCATTTTGATAGGCACTCGCCCGATTTTTCCTCATATGAGGAGGTAGTGCATCTGCTCAATGGTGTTCCCTGCATGTTTAGCTGCATTGAATGTTCTCATCCAGTGAGCTCTATGATTTGCAAATTATAGAGCAAATTGAATGCTTCGGCATATACTATGTACCTTTTTATCCTGGTAATAAAAAGTTCAATTTTTTCTTTGGAAAAAAGAAGAAGCCCACTATTGTTATTATTGTGCCCTTACATTATTATTGTTATGTCGGCTTTGATTATATTATGACCCCTTAGCCTCCTATATATAGAAAGGAGGGGTCTTGTCATTTGTATCATCCAAGAATTGTTCATTTGTGTAATGTAAAGGAGGTTGCCCCCTCGAAAATTATTTTTAAGGCGTTCATCTATCTTTTCTATCTTTTTGTGAGCTAGTTTCATAACACCAAATGTCGATGTGCTTGGACTTGTCATGAAATACTAGATTCTCATAGAGTTTGATACAACTCTGATTATCACAATAGATCACAGTAGGATCCATCCTCTGATCAAACAAACCAACTAGAATTTTTGGCATCCAAATGGCCTCACATGCTGCCTAACTTGCAGCCATGTATTCAACCTCTACTTAGATGAGTGAAATTGACCTATATTTCCTGCTGTACCAAGAAACTACAGCTGAAACAAGGTTGAAAATTCCTCCTAATGTGCTCTTCCAATCTAATGGACTCCCTGCCCAATCTGCATCTGTGAAGCCCTATAGGTTCACTCCCTTTGACCGTCTGTACCATAATCCATATTGAGATGTGCCTCTGAGGTATCTCAAAACATGCTTAACTGCCTTCCAAAACTGCTTGGTAGGCTAAACCATAGCTTGACTCAGCTAGTTCACCGCATAGCACAAATCTAGTCATGTGTTCACTAAGTACATCAGTGAACCTACAAGTTGCCGATACACAGTAGCTTTTACTACTTCTCCTGAAGTAGCATCCTCCTTCCTCCAGTTACCAACTAGAGGAGTCTGCATGGGCTTGCACTTCACCATGTGGAATCTCCTGAGTATCTCATTGGCATACTTGCCTTGAGACACAAACAACTCCCCATCCTTTTGCCACACTTCCATGCCTAGAAAGTAGTGCATGAGACCCATGTCTTTCATCTCGAACTCTCTTGCAAGGTCCTCCTTGCAAGACATGATCAACTGATCATCACCTGTCAATATCAGATCATCAACATAAAGAACAATGATCAACTTCTTACCTTCTACCATGATGTGGTACAGGTTCGCATTTGCTTCACTCTTTGTGAAGCCCAACTCGGTGAAGTAGTTGCCGATCCTGGTGTACCAAGTACGAGGTGCTTGCTTCAGCCTGTACAAAGCTCTCTTGAGTCGGTACACATGTGACTCACGATCAAAGGTCTCAAAACCTTTCGGCTGCTCTATGTACACCTCTTCCTCAATCTTGCCATTGAGGAATGTAGTCTTCACATCCATTTGATGGATCTTCCAACTCATCTATGCTAATAATGCCAACATTGATCTGATAGATGAGTACCTTGCTACAGGAGAAAAAGTCTCATCATAGTCAATCCCCTTGACCTGTGAAAAGTTGCGGGTAACAAACATTGCCTTATGCTTTTCCACACTATCATCAATAGCTTGCTTTACCTTGTAAATCCAACAGGAACTCACAATTGACTTGTTCTCCGGTCTTGGAACAACATCCCAAACATTGTTTTGAACTATGGAGTCATACTCCTCCACCATAGCATCAACCCAAATCAGCTGTTGCACTGCTTCCTCAAAGGAAGATGGCTAGGTCTCAACACATTCCCCAACAAGGGCCATGTATCCAGTGTACCTATCAGGTGACCTCTGTCTACGCTGAGAAGATGGTTCTCCCACATTCTCTCTCGTATCTGACAATAATATGTCAGCTTCCCTTGTGCGCTTCCACCCATCTTTGGAAGACTTTGCTTGAGTGGATGTCTCCACTCCTAGAACCTCTTCATGCAGTTGCTCCACATCAGTTTGAGGCTCCTCCTCCTTAGGAACCAAAAGTCCCTCCACAGCCTGTAGTTGGAGCTCCCTCTCAAGGGAAACTCACATGGCCTTCTTCTTATCAAACTTAAGATCTTTGCGAATCACTGTCCTCCGACTGGTAGGCAAATACACCTGATAGTTGTGGGGTGTATCAGTGTACGCCACAAGTATCCCCAACTCAGCTGTCGACTCAAGCTTCTTCTAAGCATCCTTGGTCACATGGAAAAATACCGATGAGCCAAAGATCCTGAAGTGACTCACATCTGGTCTCTTCCCAGAGAAAGCTTCCTCTAGTGTCTTCATCCCAAGTATGTGATGCAGGCTTCTATTTTGCAAATAGACCGTTGTGTTGCATGCCTCAGCCCACAAATGAAGTGGTAGGCCTTGGTCATGCAGCATCGCCTGAGCTGTGCCCACAATTGTTTTGTTCTTCCTTTCGACCACCCCATTCTACTATGGGTTATGAGGTGCCGTCAACTCCCATTTAATTACTTCCGCTGCACAGAAGTCCTTAAACTCTTGAGAGACATACTCTCCACCATTGTCGCTTCTTAAGGCCATGATTTTCTTTCCTGATTCTTTCTCAACCAAAGCTTTGAATTCAAAAAACTTTGAGAAGGTTTGATCCTTCTTCTGCATAAAAATCATCAATGAAAATCACATAATACCTTTGTTTAGCAGCGGAGTCTGTCAAGAATGGTCCATACACATCTGTATGAACTTGCTCCAATATTTCTTCAGCTCGACTGTCTCGATCACTAAAGGAATATTTTGCATACTTACTTAAGGTACAACCTTTGCATGTGTCCACTTTCTCAAGTTTACCTTTGGGAAGTCTGGTAGAGACCTGCTGCATTATCTTCAAGGCCCCATGATGCAAGTGGCCCAACCTCCTATGCCATAACTCGCCAATTTCTTAGCTTTGCATCAATTCTACTTTCGAACTCAATGCAGTGCAATTATCTACCTCTAGCTTGTAGAGATTCTTTACTCGAATCCCAATCCTCTTGGACTGACCTGTGGCTATGTGTCTCAGGAGCACCTTTCCTTTACTGAAGACTACATCATAGCCTTTGTCTTCCAACATCGCGACCGATACCAAGTTATTCTTTAGTCCAGGCACATACTTTACATCAGTTGGGGTGAGAGGAGCTCCATGCTCCCTCTGAAACACAACCGTGCCTTCACCTGAAACACGATACTTTCCATCATCGCCCATCTCTATGCGCATCTTGAGGTCTTTCTCCTCCAAGGTACTGAATAAACTCTTATCGTCAGTCATGTGGAATGAGGCTCCACTGTCTAGGTACCAAACACAAACCACCATCGATGAAACCATACATGTGATGAGGGTAAAATCCAATTAGAACTGAGAGGCTAGTGCCTCACCTTATGATCCCTTCAAGGATCCCTTCTTGGATTTCTTCAATGGACAATTAGTTGCATAATGGCCCACCTCATGACAATTAAAACATCTCACTTTAGATTTGTCAATCTTCTTCCCACCATGAGAAGAATTCGATTTGAAATGAGAATCCTTCCCTTTCCCTTTCCTTGCCTTACTAGCTGAGGCTAGATTTTCTTCATCATCATGCTTAGATGAAGAACCATCTCTGGTGCTCCTCCTGATCTACTCCTGCATAAGATCCGACCACAGTCGTTCCCAATCTGACAATTTCTCTCTTCCATTCACTGACTCCTGGTAGCTATGCAAACTCTTACGAAGACCGAGGAGAGAAAGACTCACCATATCATCATTGGATGTCGTTATTCCTACACTTCCAAGCTCATCTCTGCATGTGGTGAGCTTGTTCAGATATGTAGAAATAGTGTCAACCTTTTCACACTTGATTTTCTGAAGCTTGTCCTTGAGTTCCAATTTCCTCTGGTCGTTGTTGTTCTAATATAGGTCCTTCAATATCTTCCACATTAAGAACAAATTCTCCTTCCCATGGAGACTCGAGCCAATATGGTCTCGAAATCCCTCCAGAAGAATCCTCCTCGGCTTCACCACACACTTCTTCCATTCCGCTAATTCTTGGGCATTAGCTGCTGCTGGCTTGGGGGTTTCTTGATTAATGAAATCCTTCAAACCATTGTCTTCTAATACTCGAGTCTGAAGCCATTAAACGCCATTGGAACTTTGAGGTGTGATAAGAATTCAATTTTGTACCTACAATCAAGAACTTCAAACTTCGACTTTTCCCTTCTCAGTATGCTGTTCACAACTCTGATCACCTTTGCTCTAATACCATGTAGAAATTCTCACTGCAGATTAAACTAATTATGCAATGTACTAAAGAAAAATACTTAATCTACTTCTACAATCAAACTTGCGGAAGCTTAATCAATTTGAGCAAGATCAAACAGAACACATATAACAGAGAAGAAGAATCAATAACACATGAAACACAGAAGAATACTGTAGGGAAAGCCTCAGCTAAAAACCTCGCTATTTGTATTATCATACGAGTGGAAATATCTCAGGATTACACAAAGCTTTAGCTCTCACAGCTATCCAGCTCTCAGTACAATCCCCTCTCACTACTCATAGACAGACCAAACAACTCATATGCATTTCCCTCTGTCCTCCAAGCCTCCCATTTCCTTGCATTGTTTTCCCTGGTTGCTCCTGCTGTAACCTTGTGTGACACTGGGTATTGCCATCGCTGAATGTAATGAATTGTATCTTCGGTCCGGTCAGGTGGTAAATGCTAAGACTTCAATGGTAATTTTTGAACATACTGATGATGAAGCCTCAAAACCAGAACGTAGGAACTCCTCTAGAAGGACCTGGGGTCATTTGACACAGATTACCATGGGACAAAAAACCCTACTCAAACAATTTTCACTCGAGGATGCCAAACTAGCCCATCGTACCTTACGAGGCTATCCTTGAGAAAACAAATTCCCAAACTTGAATTTGATCTCTTGGGGAATTACAAAACTTAGTTGTCAAAATTCCATTACTACAAGCTATGCAGGATGTATCGATCTATGCTAAAACGATTAAGGAAATTTTCTCCAAAAAGCCTGGAAGAAAACCAAAAGACCCACCCAATATTCATGTCATGGGAAAATTATCAGACATAATGTTGGGAAAAACTACACTCGCAAATATGGTTATCCAGGAAATTAGATTCTTACAATACAAATTAACGGAGTTGACATCCCAAATGTGTTGGTAGACCTAGGAGTTGCAATTAACATTATAACTTCTACAACTGTACTTACCTTGGGCCTGCTTGATCTTAAATCAACTCCTACAGTCCTAGAACTTTCACACCAATCCATTGTAAGACCAGTAGGGAAGTTGGAAGATGTGACTATTTTTGTAGACTCATGGAAATACCATGTCGATCTTCTGGTGTTGCATACTCAAGCTCTAGCTGGGGGGCATCCTTTGATTCTAGGTAGACCTTGGCATACTATCGCAGATGCTTAAATTGGGTGTTGATTGGGCAATATGGTGATATCCAATGGGGAAATTGCAAAGAACCTTGTTCTTTACCCACTGGCAGAACCAATCCCGTTGATAAAACCAAGGTATACCTTAGCACAAAAGCTTCCACCCTCGGATGATCCTAAACATGGAAATGAAGCTATTAGATCAATTCTTAACATTAGTGAAGACATTTATTTTAAGGGTTGAACAGAAGATGATGCTATTAGCACATTTATTAGTAGTCCCAACTCCGTCTCTGGTCCAACCCAACACATATTAGAATCTGTCATGAGCTGCACTACCAAGGAAACTATTGAACAAGAAATATAAATTGAAAATATTCTTGTCACTATACCCCATAACAATGTTCTTGTAGAAATCGATCTAGGGAAAATGCTGAATGTTAATCCTAATCTTTCACCTTCCCAGGTTGAACAATTACTAAAAGTATTTTGGGATCAAAAGGAAGCCTTTGCTTGGGGATATACAGATATGAAAGGGATCCCTACTAATCTATGTACCCATTATATATACATAAGAGACGAATGATGACATGTTTGGCAACCAAAAAGAAGGATGAATCCTGCCTTGAAGGATAATGTCGAGGAAGAATTGCAGAAGATATTGGATGTTGGGTTTATTTATCCAATCTTGGATAGTCAATGGGTATCCCCACTAGTCATTGTTCCAAAGAAAAATGGCAAGTGGCAGCTCTGTGTTTATTACAGGGAATTGAATAAAGCAACTCAAAAAGGCCACTTTCCCTTACCTTTTATTGACCAGGTCCTCGACACATTAGCTAGGAAGAAGTTCTTCTCCTTCCTTGATGGATTTAATGGATACAACCAGATCTAGATAGTTCATGAGGATCATGATACAACTACTTTTACTTGCCCTTGGGGACCTTTTTCATACTGAGTCCTTCCATTTGTCTTATGTAATGCGTGTGCTACCTTTCAATAGGAAATATTGGGAATTTTTTCTGATCTACTTAATGACAGTGTTGGAATTTACATGGATGACTATACCCCATACGAGGATTCTTTCAAGGAAGGTTTGGAGAATTTAGAAAAAGTACTTAAACGATGCAATCATACTCATGTTTCTCATAGTACAGTGAAATGTCATATTATGATGGAAGAAGGGGTAGTTTTGGGGCACTTACTTTCAACTGCAGGAATATGGGTTGATCCTGCCAAGGTTGAGGTAATCTTAAATTTTCCTACACCAAAGACACCAACGAAGGTACGTAGATTTATCGCTTATGTTGGCTATTATCGATGTTTTATAGATAATTTTTCTAAAATAACATTTCCACTTTTCCAATTATTACCTAAGGATTCCGAATTCGTGTGGACTATTGCATGTGAAACATCTTTTTTAGAAATCAAGAAATTAGTTTGTAAAGCTCCGACATTATGAGGCCATGACTAGAAACTCCTATTTCATATCTCCACATATGCTTCTCATACAACAGTAGGGGCAGTCTTGTGACAACTAGAGAACAAGAAATCGTATGTGATTTACTATGTGATCCAGGTGGATGTTCGTGGCCACCTGCCTATTCCACTGGGACCCCCACCACTGTCTCTTTCAGTTTTTCATTTTCCTTAATTGTAGCATAATTTACTATTTTTGCCAGTTTTTTGGGTCCTGAACTTTCGGAGCTGTTTTAGGGCCCTAAATGACGTTTTTTGGGAAAACTGGGGCCAACAATGACCATTCACTATTGTTGGCTAGTCAGAACTTGTAGTCCTTGGATAGATATTTCTAACGAGGTATTGTGGCATCAAACAAAGATTGTATGCCAACGTTATGACATTAGGATGTTGATGTACCAATTTACCCAGACGGGACCCATAGTTTTGGCACTTCATCTCCTAGGGTTAGGGTTTTGGATGTTTAGGGTTTTTCATTGTTTCTCAATAATAAATAAGCCTTTGAGCCTCATTATAACATAATTCAGAGGCATGTAGCCACCACATCTCTTCTCAAAGATAAGCTACCATCGCCCGAGCTAGTCTTATTTACATTTTGTTTGTAAGCATATTTCAGTATTTGATATTAATGAAATGAAGTGTTAGTTCTACTGCATCTATGTCTTTATGGTTATATCTGAAATTTGTTGCGTTCTTGTTTAAGTTCGGATTAGTGGTATCAAAGTGGTCTGCTCTTTCTCTGTTTTTATTTGCATGTCCCCAATGAGGTTGGGATATAAGGAGTTAGGGTTGGAACTTGATCTGATATGATCATATATTAAATACTGATGTAGATTTGATTAGCCATTAGTGAATTGAATGAAAACCAAAAGCACGAAAAACGAGGAAAACTGCTGGAGCATAACACTTTACGACCGCTGATAAACCATAAGAAAGATGCAAAACAGAAGTGTAAACAACAAAAACACAGATATACCAGACAACGATATTGATTACGGAGTTCGTCCTTGATGGACTACGTCTCTGGGTCCGCTTTCAAGATGGGCGACGGTTTTATTAAGAATAAGAAAGAAGAAGTGGATTACACAGTGATTTAGTCATACTGTACTTGCACACAAGCAATTTTTACCTCTTTCATCAAATAGCTCTCTGAACCAGATTTCCAACGCCGCTTACAGTTTCCAAATCCGATTCCCGATGCTCCCAAAACTCAAAAAACAAAATTCGCCTCTAACCTCCAGAACCTGCATACAAAAGCTGAAAACTCTCCTCTGGTCTTCAATGGACCATTCTGCCTTTTATGACCGTGCAAGTGCATAAAAACCTCTCTAGCCACCTCTAGACTGAATCAACTAAATTTTGGGGTTCATATGGTTAGGTGTTGGACACCTTAGGGTTTAGTCACAAGGTCGAATTAATTACAAAACCAATTTTCAAACAAAAAACCCAAAATTCCATAGTTTTGGGCCGAAACTATTACCAGTTAGCTAACCAAGCAGAGGTTGATGACACTGCATGTGAATAGGTGGAGAAACCCCCACGGTTAGGGCTCTGGTGGTTCCGGTAACTGTTTTGACTGTCGGCATTTGTTCACATGTAATGGTTACATACAATTCTCCGCGCGGTTTCCTCTCGGCGGTTAGGGCCTGATTGTCAACTCCGATGGTTTATTCATAGTGTTCACATGTATGGTTAGCACCTCCGATGCAGTTGCCAAGCTGACTGTCGGTTGATATTAACTCGCAGTTTACAAGGCGTAGTCATATGCTAACAGTCCCACTGCGGTTGCAGTTAGGGACTGTTATAACCTTTATGTATTATTTTTAATATTTATACATAGGCCGAGAGGTGTAACATAGGATTAGGACTGTAATTAGCATAATATTTAGGCATAGAACATGGGTATGCATGGTTTTATATATGGTTTTGATCATTAGGACTAGAATGCATTAGGATTTGGATGTGTAGAATAGGATTTAGTGCTTAGATTTAGGATAAGAGTGAATTAGGATTCTTAGGGTAACAAAGATAAATAGGATAGCTTAGGAGTTAGGGTTTAGGTCTAGGTGTAGGTTTTGAGCTTCATTTAAATTTCAAAGATCCATGTCGACTCTGCACAGTGACATCGGCGAAACTGAAGCCTTTACCAGACGATCGACCCTGGTACATCCTTGTGGTCTCCGTGTGACATTTGTCAACATTGCACGACAACGACCATTGCATCTTCGAAACTGACACTGGTGAAGATGAGAAGACTATGTTTTCGACCAGGTACTTTAACTTGAACCCTTTTACACAATCAACTATATCAACCATAAATCCCACAAAGTCGAACGACAAAACACATATCGTCGACCAAACCCTAGCAGAACTGTCGATGACATAAGTCGACAGCCAGGTACAACATCACATCAACTGAACGCCATGAAACCATTACATTACCTGAACCTGATCATAACCAACACTGTTGATCTGTCGAAGTTGAATTGAAGCAACGACGACACTGAACGACACTCATGAATACTGATGATGACATTTCGAACACTTGTGCATTTGGATCGATGGATCCTCCTGGATCAGAACTGGTCAAACCTTTGCAAGACCAGCCTCAAAAATCTCAACAGCCTCCCATGGTTGAAGAGAAGAAAGATGAGGGGGTATGAAATCCTTTCAAAATCTTGCTTGAAGAAGCCCTTGAGTGGCAAAGGAATGTGATGATGGACAACTTTGCCTAGATCCTTTAGTGGCTACCCAAGGGAAACACATCTCCTTCCAATATCTACTCTGGAAGTGCCACACCCTTTAAGGTACAAGTTAACTTTGACATCCCCATATTCTAGGGCTAGATAGATGTAGATGTCGTAGATAACTAGTTGAATATGATAGAAGGATATTTTATGTTCATGATTTTTACAACAGGGAAAATATTACTTTTTCACTTCTCAAAGCCGCACCTTGCATCAAGGATTGGTGGTAAACCTACTGTGAGAAGAAGGACGAAAGTACACCCTCACTATTTTTGGGTGCACCCACTTGGAATTCATTCTAGGACACCATTAAGGAGCAACACTAGCATGTCAGGAGCTATAATGATAAATACATAAAGTGGGCCACACTGTGGGAGGGAAGGGACCAAGAAGTGTCAGGCTTTACCAATATTTTTAATACCCTTCGCACGAAGTTGGGTATCAAGGATTCTGAGCGGCATCTGGTACTCAAATACCGTTTCTGCTTATACAAATACATCCAGGATGAAATGGATTTCTTGGACATCTCCTATCTCGGCACAACATACCGATACACTATCAAGATCGAGCAGAAGTTTAAAAAAAAGAAGCGAGACTTTGGATCTTCGAATCTGAAGCAAGGGAAAGGTGCCCCCAAAACACAGAACCAAGGATAAAGCCAAAGTGAGGTGACGTAAGACAACCCATCGAAGTTGCAAGAAAATAACAACACCACGAAGTCGAAGAAAGATACAGGAAAGTGGTGTAAGTTCCATAAGAGCCCCACTCTCAACACAAGTGAGTGTCGGGTCAAGCAGTGGATGGTGGTCAAGTTGAAGGCTTCAGAATCAAATGCATGTTCTGACTCTGAGTCAAAACTCAATAAGAGGAATGAAAAAGGGAAGAAGATTATTGATGCAGAGCCTAGCGCCATTATTGCCACCACCAAGATCTAGAAGGATGAGCCCGAAGATCCAAAGGAGGGTGAGCGTCTCTTCTACTCACAGATGTGGGTGAAGGGTTTGCCACTTCAATTCATTGTCAATAGTGGGAGAGAAAATAACCTCATTTCAGCAGAGGTCATGAAGCGGTTGGGCCTACCGACCACACCACACCGACAATCGTACAACATCGAGTGGCTTCACTAACAACGAGATCTTCGAGTCAGACAACAATGTCACCTACCCTACAACATCAAGCCCTTCACAGATGAGGTATTGCGTGATGTTTCTCCTCTTGACGTTTGTGATGTATTATTAGGACAACCATGCTTATGGAGGTGACATGTTGTATATGAGTTGAGACTTCACTCGGATATTATTTCTTTGGGTAATACGTTATACAAGATACTGGAGGTAGCCCCACCTACCGTCACCTCTTTAATCTCTGCTAAGCAATGAAGTAAGATCATCTCCAAGACTAGAAAATTTACTTTCTTTCTGGTTTGCTCTCAAAGTAAGGGGAAGATCATAGTCACATCCATGGCCCCCGGAAGGGTTCCTCCACGCAACATAAGCATGTGGATATGATTATGAAAGAATATAGGGATATCTTCTCCTCACCCATAGGGGTACCGTTACACTGTCAGGTCAAGCATTCGTTCGATCTGACTCCCGGAGAATCTCTACCCAATAGGCCAATATATCATTGCTGCATTATGGAAAATTCCAAGTACAAGCAGTGACATGATCAACATCGAGTGCCACATAAGTTTCAGGTGGGTGACAAAGTTTGGTTGCATTTGCAAAAAGAAGGCCTTACCGAAGCCCATCGAAAGCTTAGACCACTCCGATATGGTCCTTACACCATTACCAAGTTGTGGGAGACAATGATTTTGAGACAAACATTCCCCCATTCCTTTGCCTGCACCCAATGTTCAATGTGGACTGCGTTCGACCATACTTCACACTAGTACTAGACACATCAGACATTGCAGAACAACTCACACCAACAGAGTTAAATCCATACTACATGGAACAGGGCATAATTGATCGAATTATGGACACATAGGTCAAGAAAACTTGCTAGCAAAAGATCCAAATGTATTGGGTTGTCAAATTTGGCCAACTCCTGCACCAAGGCAAGTGGCTCACCAGGGACCAAGTTCAACAGATGTTTCCCCATCTCATGGAGGCACTCAATGCAATGGGGACCATTGCTTCCTAAGGGGGAAGGACTGATCCAGGTGGATGTTGGTGTCCACCTGCTTATTCTACTGGGACCCCAACCACTGTCTCTTTCAGTTTATTAGTTTCCTTAATTGTAGCACAATTTACTATTTTTGGCAGTTTTTCAGGTCCTGAACTTCAGGAGCCGTTTTGAGGCCCTAAACAATGTTTTTTGGGAAAACTAAGGCAAAGAATATAATCAATTAGTGTTGGCCAATCGAAATTTGTAATCCTTAGATAGATATTTCTAATGAGGTATTGTGCTCGTCAAACAAAGATCATATGCCAAAGTTACGAGCCTGGGAAGTTGATGTACCAATTTACCCAAACAAGGCCCATAGTTTTGGTGCTTCATCTCCTAGGGTTAGGGTTTTGGATGTTTAAGGATTTCCATTGTTTCTGAATAATAAATAGGCCTTTGAGCCTCATTGTATCGTATCTAAGAGGCATGTAGCCATCACATCTCTTCTAAGAGATAAGCTACCATCGCCTGAGCTAGTCTTACTTCCATTCTGTTTGTAAGTATATTTCAGTATTTGATATTAGTGAAATGAAGTGTTATTTTTGCTGCATCTCTATATTTATGGTTATATCTACAATTTGTTGTGTTCTTGTTTAAGTTCGGATCACTATGTCAACAAGAATTTAAGTTCTATGATTTAATCAAAACCACCCCCACTAGAACCACAAGAGGCTAAAGAATGATGGACACTAGATTTTGGAGATTTCTTGCTTCAATATTTTTTTCTTCTTGTTAGTGGCGGGGAGGATCGATGATTACTTTTTAGAACATCTAAATAGGAAGGAGAAAAAGTGGAGAGATTGACCTCCTTCTCTTCCTTTGAATTGGCCTCTTCTTCCTTCTCATCTAAGGAGGGCTTTTGAAAATATCCTTAGAAGTAGTTTCTTCTCAACGGGTGAACTAACATTCTTTGAAGGAACTTGATCTGGATCTAGTTGATCTTATTCAACTATGACTTCTACCTTTGAGTACTTCAAACCTTCAATTTGTTATTGGAGGGAAGATGTTGATAATATTTAGACCTGCTGGAATGAGGCCTCTTAAACGAATGATTCTTATGCTTCCTTGAAACAAGTTTGAATGCTCCTTTCTCATCTTTACTTTGAAAATATGGTGGAGGGATAGAAGGAGACCAAGATGTTGGAGTCTTTGGACATTTTTTTGCAAAGTTCCCATACTCATGGAAAAAAATGCATTCAAAAGGAACTTGCTTATAATCCATAGCCTAAAGGTGGGACCAACCCTCCAAGTTAAGTTGAATTGTATCAAGGGCACCTTTTTCAAAATCCATTTCAACATGAATTTTGGCACAAGAGAAGTTATTGTCCTTTCCCTAGGAACTAGTAATCTAGTGATACAATTTGTCAGTTATGGCTTTGAAAATACCATCGTCATAACAAAGAATGGGAAGATATCATAATAAAATATAAATAGGAGTCGAAGAGATCTCCATGGTAGGATTAAAATCCAAAATCCAGTGGATAAGAAACATTCCCTTAGAGCCCATGAAATAGCTCCCAAACTTATTAATGAGATCACTGTCTTGATAGATTTCAAAACAAAAGCAAAAATAACCGTTTCAATAATATAGAGTATTATTGGGCTCATGATCTCTCCAATTTTTAGAAATCCATTCTAAAATTGAGCTATATCTAGACCAAAGTCTGATGAACTTACCAATCAACCCTATTTCCATAAGCATATTAACATTCTTCTTCTCAGGGGCATCAAGTCCAAATCTACTCTGTTAGGGCCTGGATCTACCTTAGGTTGAGAAAGGCAGGTCTAGGGTAACATCAAACCATGCTTAACCTAGTAGCTAGCCCTACCAGATCGAGAGAGGGCTCTCTCCTTGTCAATATCAATGAAAATATGGCAAGTAAGGCTTGAGATGATTGATTTAAAAACTAATTTTAGGCTAGGTATATTCTTAGAAGAATTTGATTAATTTTAATGGTTGGTTGCTGGATCAGATGGGGAAGGCAGCTTTGGGTCTGGGAAATCAACACAGATTTGCAGAGGTTTCTGTGGGGCGAGGTAGGCAAGTGTTTTTGCACTTTGAAATGAGTGTAATGGTGAGTATAAAGACTGGTGAGGATCTGGAGAGGGCATGAAAGTGTCACGAGTCCTCTTCAAACAATAGAAAACATATAAAACTAAATAAACCCTAAGGCAAAGCACTGAAATACCAATGGATTCTACCTTTTACACTTGATTAATTAGTTATGCAGAATAAGAGAGATGATGGCACAGATAAACATAAGATAAACTGAATTACAGAGAAGAAAACAATGCTAATTCACATTACCACAAGAATCCCACAAAATGCTACAAAACCCTGGTTTATTTCCTTTTCCAAACTGCAGAAGTGATGTACAAAATAGCTCAATGCATCCACAAGAGTCCAACCTTGACAAATGACAAAGAAAGTACAAGATATAGGCATCAAACCACCCATGCTAGCCATCAGGGGTCGAATCCATGAGTCTAGGAGTTGTTTCAACAAGATCTAAACTAGGAACTGAAAAATAGGCAGTGGAAGAGCTTGCCTCTAAAACTATGGAAACTGATTCATTCAGTTCAAAACCACCTAAAACTGATGTATCTACCTCCTTAAGTATTTTTTCATCATTTTTTACATAAAAGTACATAATTTACATCCTATTACATCATGAATTTGACCATGAGAGAGAAAAAGTCAAACTGGTAGAAAACTAGGCGAAAATTTCAAATTTTGAGCAAAATTGGCAAAATTTTGCCTGATGCGCAGCACCATCTGCCTGATGCGCAACACCTTTTCCAAGCTGAGTTTGAACGCCTTCCCCTTCACCAAATTAGCTCCAATATGGCTTGTTGGAAAGCTCTGTCTGTCTACTTTTTAGGCAAGCTAGAATTTTTGGATTTGGTGTCCAGTTACCTCTCCAAAAATCAGTTCTCCGAAGACTGCTTCCTGTGGGTCCAAAAAGTGGTTGAGAGGGCATTTTTTAGGTGTTTTTTGCCCTTTAGGTGACCAAGATCTCCTCCAAACTTCATGAAAATTTCTGGGTTTTAGTAATTTTTCATGAGGAATCCAAAAATGCAAGCCATTTTGCAAAATTCATAGCCAACTCAATGCGCAACACTAGTGGCGCTGTGCATCAAAGGCAATTTCCTATGTTTTGCAATTAAAATTTAGGAAATGACAAAAATGCTTCAAAATTGGCAAGAGGAAAGCTTATCAATTGCTTTGCTGGGCTAAGGAAGCTTCAACCAAGATTCAAAGTTTATCTTGCTCCTTTTTGGATTTTAAGGATCTCCCTAGCTTGGCTTTTAGGCTTCTTATTCTTATCTTGCAGATTTTTGTTCTGGACTAAATAGTGATAGGCCATGTGGTGCAACATGTTCTTCTCCTTATTAGCCTTATCAAGAAGCTTCTCAAGGTGGACATTCACTCTTTCCAACCATGATTCTCGGCCAGACTCTATTTCTTGCTCTAGTGAGGTCAGCCTGATTTTCCTTCTTTTTGCCATTTGCCGGTTTTCCCTGATGGTTTGCAACTCCATAATTGTTTGTTTGTCCTCCAATTTCTTGTTCTATTGCTCAAGGTAATTAATGATCCATTTAGCCCTCTCAAGATCAAGTGATAAGGCTTAGATCTCAGCTTCTTTCTCCTTAATGATCACATCCTTGAGTCTTGAGCTTTGGGAGCCCAAATCAATATCCTCTTCCTCAATCAAAATGAAATCCTTGTCTTGGCCTTCAGAAGGCCCTTCATCATGCAATGGTTGCTTTCCTCTATCCTGTACCTGCTCTACTGAAGAAGAATGCAAAGCCCCTTTCACCCCAGGTGAAGATGACATTTGCTTGTTTTCTGGTGAAGAGAATGAGACCCCTTCCACCCCTGGTGGAGATAATACTCGTTTGGCAGCTGCAAAAAGTTTTCTTGTCCCCTTTTCATAAGTTATAAACACAGGAATGTGATCCTGTTCAGTTATGCTTTCATGCTCTCTTTGTTTCCCGAAAAGTCCACCTTCCTCTTGAGGTTCTGTAAACATTTGAGGACCCTTGAACATCTCATGGGAAATGAAGGTTTCCCATGGCACTCCCAATTGAGTGAGCTAATGCACAACAACAATCTTGATGACAACAAAGTGATAAATGCTATTAAGCTGATGTGGGTATGGTTTCCTCTTTGCAAGCACAATCATCCTCTCTATGTTTTTGCAAATGAAGTATGGTATACTCATCATTCTAACCCTGGTAAAATGCATAAGCAATCTGATATGGTAGGGATAGAGTCTGGAGAACCTTCCCTCACATGTGAAGTATTTAATGATGAGTTTCATTAATGGCACATATCGGTCCTCCAAAAACTTAAAAGGAAACACCCTGCCCAATTGACTATGATATTTGGCTTTAATGTAGGGTTCATAGTTCTGTTTGGTGGCATTCTGTTTCTTGTTCCATCTTTCCCCCACATCTGGCATCCTAGTTTCTTATGCAATAATGGCTGGTGAAAGAGTGAAATTGATGCCAGCAAGCTGTACCATATTGTCCTCCATGTTGATGACATATTACCTAGCCAATTCGTGATGATACTTAACCCTCTCAACTAGCTCACAAAACTCAAAGCAAGATTGGTATCTGAAACAAGTGGTGGTAAGAGGGCAAGAAAGAAGTTCAGCAATGCTAATAGGCTCCTCTCTGATTATTTTCCCACCCTTGTGAGGTCTCCTAGGCTATACATTCCTGTCTCTTGAACTGTCACTTTGGGTTTCTTCTTCATAGTTTGAGTCACTATTTCTTGCCATAGTGCTTGTCTTAGGAAAATGATGAGATGAAGGTAAGGTGAAAAATGGTGATGAAAGAGGACAATGGTGATAAGTATGAAGAGATTTTACTCTTGAGAAATGAAATTGGGGAATGAAGGGAATGGTTTTGGGAAATTAGGGTTTAGTGAGGGATTTAGGGTGTGATGAGGGAAATAATTGTTTTAGGGGAGTGGGATATGGGAAAATGGGATAAATGGAGTGTATTAGGCTAATAAAAGAGTGAAAAGGGGTTTGATGATGTTTTTGTGAAGATGGGATGAAAATTGCACAATAGAATGGCAAATAATGAAGAGAAACTAGGGTTTCATTTTCCACATGCAAGATTTATAAAAAACACCAATGTGACCTCAAATTCAACCTTAGGAGGATGATTACTTACTTGTAGAATGTAAATATAGCAAATTTGAGGGTTATGGCACGATTTGGGATGATTTAGAACAAACTGGACTGTTGCGTAGCGCACTGGGCCCAATGCGCAGCGCCCTCCTGATGCGCAACGCCAGTTCAAAATTACACAGTAGTTTTGCCTCTGATGCGCAGCGCACTGGCTGATGCGTAGCGCCAGGAAGTTGCCTTGAAAAATAGGGTTTTTGTCTCCTTGGCTCCCAAATCACGATTTTTGCTCTCCAAGAGTAAATTTGCACAATGAAATGATAAAGAGGACTTCTTTCACTTTAAATATGAATGACTTTAAATTTTTACTCATCTCAAACCCACTTTTCTAATGTCAAAGTCACTTTTGGTTTTGAACTCTGTTTTTCCATTGAAATTGACTTTTCTTAATCATTTGACAAACTCATGCATTGATGGTTGTGTTTTTGCTTGTAGTGACTGGAGTTGGCAAGGTGACCAAGGGTAGCAGCTCTGAACTTATTACATATAGAAAAATTAAAATTACATAAAATTTTTATACATAGAAAATAAAAACTCTGTTTTTTTACTTATTGAGTATATCATCATTGAAATTTTGATTTTGTGAACTTATTAGACCTCCTCATGTGCCTGCTGATCATTTATTGAGCTTTTGCATGACTATGGTGGCAAACCCTAGACCTAATGAGACCTGAAACCCTAAAAATGGCTTTTGCAAATGTAATGATAAAAAAATGACTGTAAATGACCTAAACTTATGAAAATAGGCCAGCAGGTAAAGACCATGAGGGAAATTTGGTAATGAACCACTACCATCAGTTGATCCATGACCTAATGGAATGCAACTGATTGGATGAGACACCTAAAATGCATGCAAAAAGAGAATTTTATCACTAATGGAGGGATGAAGATACCGACACTAACATTGGCTCTAATGGGGATGGTAGCTCCTGGGAGGTGCCAAGAACTACAGATCTCTGGAAAGCAGACAATGCCTCTTCCATTGGGCTATGGAGTCAATAACTTCAGCAAACTAAAACCAATATCTTGAGTCAAAACTAACTCAATTACAAGACTGAAAACTGACTCAAAATAACCAAATACTGAAGCCAAATAGCCTTCACTTCGGGCCCTAAACTGAATGAATGATGACAGTACAAACTGACTCTGAAACTATCTTGAAACTGACTAAAACAAAAAATGACTCAAGACTTACTTAACTGAAATAAGTACTTACAAAGCTTTTTAATGGAAGCAGACCATCAAGATTTGAGGGTTTCAAATCAGGATGATAACCACCTGCCTATTGATGAAATATGTACAATCATGTGAAGTGGGCCTTCCAATGGAACCAATCTAGCAGATGGCTACATACTGAAATTTTGCTCTCGCTTTCCTCGAGCAGATAGTACGATGTACATGTAGGCAACTCACAATAACAACTGAAACCAAGGCTTATGATAATGAACCAGGCAACATTCATCTTCTCTAATGCTTGCAAAAGAATGCCGAAGGAATCTTGAAAATCTTGAAGTACTAGCTTGTCTTGAGATCCAACAACAAAAATACAAGTACTCCCTTTATTCTGATCTGAAAGAACAACTGGTTGCTGAGTGATAGGACGACATAGAGAGGTATAAGCTTATGCCATCTGAGTGTTGGCTGTAAATTTCCCGAGCATGAGAAATTCTGGCATATTGTCTCTCTCAGGCTCATATTCTTAAATTTCATGGTCTAGGTCATTCTTAAACAAAAAACAGTCTTCAAGATCATCAAACATGACAGCTTTATCATCTTCATGAAATAAAATATTATATGTTCGCTGATCTATAAATCTAATTTCAAAACTGTCATCATTTTCAAAAGAAGAAGAAGTTTCACCAACACCTTCTTGACCATGTGCACACTGCAGACCTGCATTAGCTTGGGCAGGAACCTGACCTTTCAGGAGTTGATCTATTTCATCTTCAGACAAAGGAGATAAGACTTTGTGTTTCCTTTTGCTCAAGCAAGTATTGTCTTCTTGAAATAACATTTCTAAACATGAAAAACCTGAATGACAGTCATCAATTCCCTGGTATTATGAAATTTGAAAACATTGTTGATCATCTTCATATGACATGGCAATCAAATTATCATTTACCACTGAGTTATTGAAAGAAGATTTTTCACTTACTTGAACAAATATCTCATCTTGTTTTTCATAAAATGACTGGATTACCTCCTCATGAAGGCTTTGTTTTAATGAAATGAAAACACTTGGGTTAATAAATCTGTCTTCCTCATTCCAGATGATCTCAACGGTAGAGCTCTCCTTCATGGGATTCAGAACAATGTTCTCTTCATCATCACGATCTAAATCTAGATTTGAAATAGTCGACTTGACTTTATCACATTCTGAAATTGAAACTTGACTTTCCTACATATTGTCTTCTTCTATGGACAGATCTGAAATAAAACCTTCTCTTTCATCATTTTCCATTGTACTAAGATCTTGAACCTGCTGCAAATTTTCTTGAGCATCTTGATAAGTGTCCTCTAAGTTCTCTTTATGCTGCTGAAATGAATTTTCGTACAGAGCCTCCATGATCTCATCATCCATGAAGTCATCATCTTCATAAACTTCCTCAAGATTTTCAATAAAACTATGAACATGTTTGCAACAATTCTAAACTAAATTTAATGATGGATACGATTCTGTATACTTTTCAAAGAACATGGTATGAAAATCCTTTAAACAGTAAATACAAGTAGGCGACAAACTTTCATACCAAGATCAGGCTTCACCTTCCAGAGTGGCCATGAATATTTTCATCAAGCAATCTTCAGGAAAATCAACCTTCAACTTGCAAATATGTATGTGAAATCTAACCAGATGTAAAGCGGCATCATTCCTATCATCATCTTTAAACATAGGCAAATTCCTTTGCCAATCTACCTTCAGAATTTTATTTGGAAAACCTAGAATGTGATCTCCACTCATGGGAGCATACTGTCGAGCAAACAAATCCATTTGAAAACAATGAATTCACCTAGAAATTCTTCAGGCTACTGGTTCTTGAAGAGTGGAGTTGCCCCAAATATTCTGAACCTTGGGATTTTTCGACACTAGAGTCGCTAGGTGAATGATTTCAGCCTTCTGGTGTCTGATCGTTGTCCACCATCAACAATCAGATCTAACTTGATACATTTTATTGAAGAACACAAAACTACGTTCCCCAGTATGGACACCACTATGTTAGGGCCTGGATCTACCTCAGGCTGAGAAAGGCAGGTCTAAGGTAACATCAAACCATGCTTAACCTGGTAGCTAGCCCTACCAGGTCGAGAGAGGTCTCTCTCCTTGTCAATCTCAATGAAAATATGGCAAGTAAGGCTTGAGATTATTGATTTAAAAATTAATTTTAGGCTAGGTATATGCTCAGAGGAATTTGATTGATTTTAATGGTTGGTTGCTGGGTCAGATGGGAAGGCAGCTTTGGGTCTGGGAAATCAGCACAGATTTGCAGAGGTTTTTGTGGGGAGAGGTAGGAAATTGTTTTAGCACTTTGAAATGATTGTAATGGTGAGTCTAAAGACTAGTGAGGAGATGGAGAGGGTATGCAAGTGTCATGAGTCCTCTTCAAACAGTAGAAAACATATAAAACTAAATAAACCCTAAGGTAGAGCATTGAAATACCAATGGATTCTACCTTTTACACTTGATTCATTAGTTATGTAGAATAAGAGAGATGATGGCACACATAAACATAAGATAAATTGAATTACAGAGAAGAAAACAATGCTAATTCACATTAACACAAGAATCCCACAAAATGCTACAAAACCCTGGTTTATTTCATTGCCAAACTGCAGAAGTGATATACAAAATAGCTCAATGCATCCACAAGAGTCCAACCTTGACAAATGACTATGAAAGTACAAGATATAGGCATCAAACCACCCATGCTAGCCATCAGGGGTCGAATCCATGAGTCTAAGAGCTGTTTCAACAAGATCTAAACTAGGAACTGAAAAATAGGCAGCAGAACAACTTGCCTCTAAAACTATGGAAACTGATTCATTCAGTTCAAAACCACCTAAAACTGATGTATCTACCTCCTTAAGTCATTTTTCATCATTTTTACATCAAAGTACATAAATTTACATCATATTACATCATGAATTTGACCATGAGAGACAAAAAGTCAAACTAGTAGAAAACTAGGCAAAATTTTCAGTTTTTGAGCAAAATTGGCAAAATTTTGCCTGATGCGCAATACCATCTGCTTAATGCACAACGATTTTTCCAAGATGATTTTGAAGGCATTCCCCTTCACCAAATTAGATCCAAGATGGCTTGTTGGAAAGCTCCGTCTGTCTACTTTCTAGGACAACTGGAAATTTTGGATTTGGTGTCCATTTGCCCCTCCAGAAATCAGTTCTCCCAAGACTGCTTCCTGTGGGTCCAAAAAGTGGCAAAGAGGGAATTTTTGAGGTGTTTGTTTCCCTTTAGGTGACCCATATCTCCTCCAAACTTCATGAAACTTTCTGGGTTTTAGTAATTTTTCATGAGGAATCCACAAATGCAAGCCATTTTACAAAATTCCCAGCCAGTTCAATGCACAACGACAGTAGCGCTGCGCATCAGAGGCAATTTCCTGTGTTTTGCAATTAAAATTTAGGAAATGACAAAAATTTCTCTAAAATGCTCCAAAATTGGCAAGAGGCAAGCTTATCAATTGCTTTGCTGGACCAAGGAAGCTTTAGCCAAGATTATAAGTTTATCTTGCTCCTTTTCGGCTTTTAAGGCTCTCCCTAACTTGGCTTTTAGGCTTCTTATTCTTGTATTGCAGATTTTGTTTCGGGCCAAATAGTGATAGGCCATGTGGCGCAACATGTTCTTCTCCTTATTAGCCTTATCAAGAATATTCTCAAGGTGGACATTCATTCTTTCCAACCATGGTTCTCAGTCAGCTTCTATTTCTTGCTCTAGTGAGGTCAGCTTGATTTTCCTTCTTTTTGCCATTTGCCGATTTTCCCTTATGGTTTGCAGCTCCATAATTGTTTGTTTGTCCTCCAATTGCTTGTTCTATTGCTCAAGGTAATTAATGATCCATTTAGCCCTCTCAAGGTCAAGTGATAAGGCTTGGATCTCAACTTCTTTCTCCTTGATGATCACATCCTTGAGTCTTGAGCTTTGGGAGCCCAAATCAATGTCTTCTTCCTTAATCAAAATGAAATCCCTGTCTTGGCCTTTAGAAGGCCCTTCATCATGCAATGGTTTCTTTCCTTTGTCTTGTACCTACTCTGCTGAAGAAGAAGGAAAATCCCCTTTCACCCCAGGTGAAGATAACATTTTCCTGTTGTCCAGTGAAGAGAATGAGACCCCTTCCACCCTTGGTGGAGATAATATTTGTTTGGCAGCTGCAAAAAGTCTTCTTGTCCCCTTTTCATAAGTTATAAACACAGGAATGTGAGCCTCTTCAGTTCTGCTTTCATGCTTTCTTTGTTGCCCGGAAGGTCCACCTTCCTCTTGAGGTTCTGCAAACATTTGAGGACCCTTGAACATCTCATGGGCAATGAAGGTTTCCCATGGCACTCCCAACTGAGTGAGCTGATGAACAACAACAATCTTGATGACAACAAAGTGATAAATGTTATTAAGCTACTGTGGGTATGGTTTCCTCTTTGCAAGCACAGTCATCCTCTCTATGTTTTTGCAAATGAAGTATGGCATACTCATCATTCTAACCCTGGTAAAATACATAAGCAATCTGATATGATAGGCATAGAGTCTAGAGAACCTTCCCTCACATGTGAAGTATTTAATGATGAGTTTCATAAATGGCACATATCGGTCCTCCAAAAACTTAAAAGGAAACACCCTGCCCAATTGACTATGATATTTGGCTTTAATGTAGGGTTCATAGTTCTATTTGTTGATATTCTGTTTCTTGTTCCATCTTTCCCCCACATATGGCATCCTAGTTGCTTCTACAATAATGGCTGGTGAAAGAGTGAAATTGATGCTAGCAAGTTGTACTGTATTGTCCTCCATGTTGATGACAAATTACCTAGCCAATTCATGATGATACTTAACCCTCTCAACTAGCTCACAAAACTCAAAGCAAGTTTGGTATCTGAAACAAGTGGTGGCAAGAGGGCAAGCAAGAAGTTCAACAATGCTAATAGGCTCCTCTCTGATTATTTTCCCACCCTTGTGAGGTCTCCTAGGCTGTACATTCTGTTAGTGTCAGTCTTTCCAGCCTTCCTCCAATGATCAAATATGCTCTTACAAAGTGGTTTCAGAGTGTTAAGGTCAAATTTTGTCATTTCAAAGAGTTTACAAGCAAAATTTGGTCACTAGGCATTAGGTCTAGGATTTGCTTTAACTCCTTCTAAAGTTGCCCAAATGCCAATCTATGTCACTATTCAGCTGAGTCTATCATCATTCATAGGGTTGTCATTATCATGTCAGTGTCTAATGAGTCATTTTACATCTTGTCCATGCTTCAGTTGTGCCTTGGCAAGTTCATTTCCCTCTCCTAGGGTTTTGAAGCCAATTTCTCTTGGACGGTCAAATCATCAGCAAAACTTGTATCCATATGTTAATACACCTTCCCCTATCCTTAAAGTACCTTATCAAACACTTCCCATCCCTTAGATCCGCCAAATTCCTCATTTTTCCACAAACCCTAGTTTCTAGCTACAACTTGGCAATTTTCTAGGTTGGGCCTGTATTTTGCCCTTTTGGACCCTTTCCCCTCACTCAATCTCTAAGATTCCACTTTCCCCTGCTCCCCAACATCCCTCCCCACTCCCAAAATTTCCCCAAGAATTTAGAAGCCCCCTATCCCCTTCATTTCACTCCATTTCGACAAAATTCCTTGTTTCACACATCGGGACAAGTCGCACTCAAATGATGTTCCAGAGAAATAAAAGATGAATTTGGTAAAACTGAGAGAGGTTTTTTTTCCAAAACATGCCAAAGAAGAAAATCCTCCTTCACTTTTTGCACAGGTGTCATGGTTTGAGAGAAATGTCAAAGAATACCGTTGCCTCAGGAGAATCAAAGGCACCTCTGAAGTGACCTTGGGAAAATCAATTTTTCTCCTAGCTTGGTTGGCTAAATGATTTTCTTGATGGGTAAAAGGATAACTAGACACAAAGATCTTTCCAATGAGATATCATGAGCTCAATTTGGGGTTGAGGAAGGCATTCAAAAGTTTACTGCAACATCACTCTTCCTTGAGGCAGCCTCATTTGGCACTTTTTGACCAGTCTTGGGATATTTGACTTTTGACAGGGAAAATGAACTCAAAATTGACAAATTCGAGTTGGGTTGGAAATTAGACTCAAATACCTTTCCAACGAGCTATCCTTCACCCGATTTCGACATCGACAAGATCTCCAAAAGCCTCCTACAAAAGGAGTGACCCGTTAAAACAGAGGTGAGACCCGTCAAGCAGGTGAGACCCGTCAGGCTACCTCTGCCAGTACAAAATTTGTATGGGTGAGACCCGTCAGGCTACCTCTGCCAGTACAAAATTTGTATGGGTGAGACCCGTCAGGAGAGTGAGACCTGTTGGGCAGTGAAAGCGACCCATCAACGTACCATCTACACAGAAATTTCCCAATAAGCTGCTAAATCACTCCGGATTGCTTCAACGTTGCAGGTAGGCCTCCCATCATTCAAATACATTGTTTTCCAAAGCTTGAAAAGCATGAGAATGTATTTTAAAGTCATCATTTTGAAATAATGAGTACAATGTATATTTGCTTAAGAAGGTCAAAATGCAAGTAGAGATAGGATTTTGTTTTGCTGCTCTCAAGGTTATCCCTTTCACATCCTGAGGTTGTTCACGAGGAGGGAGGACCATCTCAGCAGCATGACATCCCCGTCATTAGCCATGTCAGCTCCCCACCTTTGGTTACTTATCAGAGAG
>APFE031551212.1:1756-62954 GCA_000404065.3 Pinus taeda
GAAGGAAACAGTTTGAGTTTTTGAGAGTCTTCCAAATAATCATAGGTTCGACACACAACCTCAAACTCAAATAGAAATGTTTCAGGGTCCTCATTTCTTAACACATGGAAGTTTGGGAGGAAAGATGGCAAGATGTTTTTCATTGTGGCTCGGGAGTCATCATCGGCTATAGGAAATCCGAATGAGTTGTCTCCATCCCTATTTCCTCCAATGTTACCTCTACCTCCTCCATTATTTCCTCCTCCTCCTCTACCTCTACCTCTACCAAATCCGGTTGCTCCTTCTTCTGTCATGGTAGTTTCCTCGGAGACTTTAGAATCCTCTGGTTCCTCTACCAAGGGTGAATGAGGAGGAATTTCTCCCTCTTCTTCCTCAGGTGATTCTACTTCTTCAATTACAATTTGTCTCCCTGTAGAAGGAAGGAAAGGATCTCTTCCTAATTCGGATTCGATAGATGGTGTGGGAGAGTCAACTACTACCTCTTGAATTCCAGGAATCCTAGGGCTAGGAGTGTGAGTTGGAGATGATGAAGGTGTCTCTTGTCTATTCCTTGAAGTAGATGGAGTTGTAAAAATCAAACTCTTGGCTTTAGCTAAAAACCTTCCCCTATAATCTCTTGCTCATGTCATTTTTTATTTTTCTTCAAGTTGGGTTAATAATTCTCTTTCTGATCTTCCAGGTCACTCTAGGTGCAAGAAGAGAGCATACTCAAGAAACTATTAAACTAATAACTTTCTCTTTTCTGATCCTCTAGATCACACTAAGCGCAAGAGGAGAGCATACTTTGAGAGGTTATCAATTTTCCTTCCTTGAAATTTTCTTGTTTTTTTTTTTAAATTGGCTACCTAATTTCACTTCCCCGGCAACGGCGCCAAAATGTTTGGTCAATTTAGTGTGATCTAAATTGCTGTTTAAGATGTGAACCCGGGTTTCGTAAACTGACGAAGTGAAGTGTACTATATGTACTAGATAACCATTTCCTTAGTATTTTGTCGTTTTTGAGCTTTTTAGTTTGTTTTTGAATTTTATCTTTCCCTAATGTGTGATGGCGAGGATGAAAGTGAAGTATGGAGTGTAGACGGTGATGGTTTCTATAGTGATTTTCTCAAACTTGAAAGTGCTCAAAAGAAAGCTTTTAAATAACTAAAAGAATCAATTCTTAGAGGAATAAATGCATCAATAGTGACTAATGCAATGGCCAGATCCTTGCTGGAATGAAAAGAAAGTAAAAACTAAAAACAACTCAAACTTAAAGCAAAGCAACTAATTCACACTACTTAAACTCTTCAGATCCTTTACCCTTCAGCTCAATCTAACTTGTGGGAAGTAATCATGAACAAGTCAAGCAATATGATATCTAAATGGCAAGAAAGTAAATTGCATAAAAGAAACTAATCACACTAATTGAACTCTTCAAATCCTTTACCCTTCAGCTCAATCTACCTTGTGGGAAGTAATCATGAACAAGTCAAGCAATATGATATCTAAATGACAAGAAATTAAATTGCATAAAAGGAATTAGTCACACTACTTGAACTCTTCTCGTCCTTTACCATTCAGCTCAATCTACCTCGTGGAAAGCAACCATGAGTAAGTTTAAGCAATATGATAACCAAATCACACTACAGTTAGTAATATTATGATTTCTTGCTGATAGAGTCACTTGACCATAGAAAGAAACCATAAACTGGTGAGCAGTATGATATCTAAATAGCAGAAAAATAAATAAGCAAATCACAACTTGGAAAAGACAATGTTGAAATTAAACTTCAGAAAATGAAATTTAGCAGGAAGGACAAGATGATCTCATATGCCAATAGTTATTAAAAAGATGAAAAATTGCCCGGGCTGCCTAAGAAAACCTGTAGAAAAGCACTGATCAGTTGACAGCTCTAAGAAAACAAAGGTGAAAATATAAACAACAGAAACATCAAACAATATATTATGTACAAGCTAATGATAAAAACAAAAACATAATAAAACTAAATGAAAACTTTACAAGGCTTCATCATGCAGGGGCCCTCTGCCACTTCAGCCAGTCAACAAGTAATCACACGGATGAACTCAGAAAAGTCTTCTCATGTATTAAAATAGCAGCATATAAAAAAAGTGGGGTGATAAATAGCAGTTCGGAATTCACATAAACAGTTCAGAATTCACATATATAAAAAAAAACTCCTTTACAGCGTTCCTCGATGCGTTATTTATAATGCCAAAATGCTAAACCTAATTAACAAACTCCTACACTATTAACTGCGTTTCTAAAGACATGTAGATCCCTTCAGCCGAGATCTAGTGTAACTGTCATCATGTCTCTTAAATCTTCGAAGTCGTAGCTGTTGGATTCAAGTCTCGGGAATGATCTCCAGGTGTGCTGGTGTCTTCGTGGGCTGAGGACTGTGCCACGTAACATTCATGTGCTCAAAACAATGACGTGCCACCACTGAACTCTTTGGTTGGCCTTGTCTTTGACTTTCGTTGACCGTGACCTTCCATGGATGATTTGGCTGATTTGAAGGGACACGTTCCATGTATCCGCCACCTGGAGCTTGCCCATGTAACTCGTTTCTTCATAGGACACCTGTAGCACAGCTTTTAACAAAATAGCTGCGGAATCCTATGCTGGCTGCGGAAACCTGTGCTGGCTATGGAAACTGACAAGTTTCCGCAGCTGCATGAACAAAAAAACTAAACCAAACAACAGTCATAAGCATAGTCAGAAAACCATATAAAAAGTCCTTTTTAGACTATAATGCAATGATTTAACAACTGGTGAATGAAGTGAGTGGAGAAAGAAGGCTGAGAGGGTGTATAGGAAGGTGCAGGTTTGAGGCTCAAAAGCTTATGAGAAATGACATGACCTACAAACACTTGCATTGCATTCCCCAGAGCATGAGCTTTATTTTCCCTGAAGACAACTCCTACTAAAAAACCCTAAAAATAGCTCTTTTTCCATTGGCGCAGTCCCATAGTGTAGCCCTCATGCCAATGGGGTAAATCCTCCAAAGAGGGCGTGCCAGTTGGTGCTCTGTCATAGAGTCACACCCGCACCAACCATAATCAGTGGTGTTTTTTAACAAACAAATGGCGGAAGTTTCATCCTAACAAATTCCTGGACTGAATCTATCTTGAGTTGGGTGGTTTGGCTACGGATTTCCATAGAGACGAAGTGGTTTTCCACCTCTCATGGAAGCTTCCTTGATGATATGGCCAATCCCATGATTGTTGTGGATGATCCCAACTCCCCTTACTCCATCTATAAAAGCTTGTCCATTTTCCTTGGCAAGCTAGTTCTAGAGATGGAGAATTGTCATGTTTCCAAGAGCTTCATGCTGCAAGAGCCTTCTTCATTCCCATAAGGCCAAATCTAAGTAAGGAGATTCTTGTCCAATAACCAAAGAGAGAGAGGCTTGTTCCTATTCCCAACAAGCTTTGCAAGACATGTGCTGCTGACTACCCAGCCAAAGGAGGATTTAGCGTCAGAACTATGGTTGTATTCTTCTTTGATTATTATTAATAAATGACTATTGGTTATGGTTCCACTCTTATTGTTATTTGTAATGATGATGAGTTATATCCTTTCTGACTAATATATAGTTGCATATGCTGGATTTTATGTTTGTGTTTGTGTCATTTCTTGTATGTGCAGGTGTCCATTCACGAAGATCGTGGGGATCGTGATTTTTCGGAGCAAAGGAATGGGAGCGTCACTTCTTCTACAAGCACTACCATTTGAATCCAGGTAGGCCTTCATCACTGATATTTAATTTGAAATTAGGAACTTGCGCTGTAGCGTTGTACGATTGTTGCTAGACCCTGTCTGGGCTAGTAGGGATCGCCTCTGTCCGTAGAGGGGATTTACCTCCTCAACAAATATAGTTCTCCGAACTAGAATCACAATAGGAGATGACAAGGGGAAATAGCTCGAGGATAGTACATGGATTCGCAAAGCTCCAGCGAAAGAGGCTGAGTTTGATTTGGAAGCAAAGAAGAGCTTCGCTGAGGCCTCCACCTCGGAAAACAAGCATAACCCTGATCAGGAGATGGACCCTTCTATGCTTACAACCTTCTTGGAGACCTACATGAAGTTGATGTGTGATAGTAAGGCTGTGAAGGGGTTACAAGAGCTAATAAATAGATGTTCCGAAAACGATCCAGGTGAGCCATGCATAGTACGAAAGATTGGTAAGCATAAGACAAGGATAGGATGGAAATGAGATTGACTGCACAGATAGGAGAGTATGAAATGGATAGGGTTATTTTGGACCTAGGGTCAGACGTGAATGTCCTACTGAAGCAGACTTGGGAATGGATGGGGAGACCCGCGCTGCAATGGTCTCCGATTCAACTAAGGATGGCGAACCAGTAGAAGATCATCCCCATGGGGCAGTTGCAAGGGGTGATTGTAGATATTGAAGGTGCAAGTGCGTTGGATGACTTTGAAGTAATAGAAATTGTGGATGACAGCAACCCCTATCTTGCGCTCTGGGGAATTGACTAGGCTACTGATATGAATGGGGTAATAAACCTAAAGAAGTGAAAGATGATATTTGAGAAGAAATCACTCTGCGTAATAGGTCCCCTAGATCCTATTGAAGAATCGCGCTATACTGAACCAGTCCACGATTATGAGAGCGATGACAATCTGGATTATATCTATAAGATAACAGTGCGAGACCAAGATTAGGTTAATCCAACAACGGATGGACAGATTACATGGGATTACGAGAGTTCCTACACCTCGGACTCTGATGAAGAGCTAGAGTGCTGGAAGAATCGGTTACATGAGGTAACTACACTAAGCTATAACATGATGACCCGATCGCTGCGCTATGTAACATCAGAGGTAATAAATATGCCTACTTATGATGGCCTGAATGATGTAGATATATTTTTGGGTGCATTTGAGAGGGAGGTACAAAAAAAGAAACGATTTTAGGCGTTGGACTGGACACTGTGCGCTATGCCCGCAAGGTGGTGGGATACGCACAAGGGAAGCTTTGATGATTGGTGCGAATGTAGGAGGATGATGAGAACACGCTTTGGGAAGCCAAAGGTGTGAACAATAGAAAAATATGATGGGCAGGATGATTTGCGCATGCACTTGGCCAAATGGGCTCAGGCTTATAGAGAGAAGCCCCAACCTGAATCGGTGCACTTATTCTGTCACACCCTGGATGTCATCCCGATGAATTGGTACCTAGAGACAGAGCTTCGACATGGTATAGGTGAATGGGATATTTTACGCGAGGGATTCATAATGACATTCAGTTTTGAAGATGGGTTTGACTGTATTGATGAGGCACTATAAGAGGTGAAATCAACAATCTCTAGGATACTGCAGGATCCTTTGGACCTCGTTCAGCCTAAGTGGGCTACTCAGCTGAGTCACGCGCTGGAATGCTATAACGTGACCACTGAAGAAGAAGATGAGGATCCGTAAAATATTAACATCCCTGAAACAAAAGGCCACCGCGAGGTTGAAGGACCACAGATTGAGAATCTTGATATAATCGCATTGCTGAAAACGAAATAAGTAAACATTGCTACGGAGGTAGAACCCAAATTCGCGAAGATTGGAGATTACTGGGATGATGCGAAGGTGGATAAGGTCACTGAAATTATCCATGAATACCAAGATTTGTTCCCTACCAAGTTTACGGATCTAAAGGGGATAATCAGAGACCTAGGTGTTATTAATATCTCGTTGAAACTCGACGCGAAGCCGGTTAAGCAAAGACCTTACCATCTCAATCCAAAGTATAAGGAGAAGGTCCGCTTAGAGATAGACAAGATGCTCATCGTAGGCATCATTGAGACTGTGGAAGAATCTCACCGGGTAAGCCCAATGGTGGTACAAGAGAAGAAGCAGAAGGATGAAATAAGGATATGTGTGGATCTTAGAAAGCTAAATGACACTTGTGTACATGATCTTTTCCTGACTTCATTCATTGATGAAGTGTTGGACAATCTAGGTGGCTAGGAAACATATTCATTCACTGATGGGTTCTCTGGGTACCATAAGATCAAAATCACGCTGGAGGATAGGAGCAAGACGACCTTCGCAACTGAGTGGGGGTGTTTCCAGTACACTGTAATGTATTTTGGGTTGAAGAATCTACCTGCAATTGTCACACACGTAGTTGTTGTTTCGTTCGAGGAATTTATTCCTAAGTTCCTGGAAGTATACCTTGATGAGTGGATTGTGTTTGGGCTAGTTAAAAGCCATATCGCCAGTTTGCGCCTGATGCTAGACACTTGTCGAAGATACCAGATCACGCTCAATCTGAAGAAGTGTCTGTTTTGTGTTCCTTTTGGGACCCTGCTGGGTCATGTGGTTTGCCAATAGGGACTGATGGCAGATCCCACGAAGATCGCAGTGATACTAAATATGGAAGCACCAAGGAATGTGAAACAATTGCGCACTACCCTAGGACACACAAGATATTAATTTTTTTTTATCAAAGGCTATGCCCAGATCACGGCGCCTAAAAGGATGTCACATTTTGCTGGAACGAGGACTTTAAGAAGAGCTTGGATGCATTGAAAGAAAATATGGTCCACGCTGATTCTAGTCTTCCTGAATTGGAAGAAGGAATTTCATGTACATGTCGACATGTCATGTATAGCGCTGGGAGTAGTACTAACATAGGCTAGCGAAGGAGACCTGGACCATCCTATCGCGTTCGTAAGCAGAAGGTTATCCAAGGAAGAGAAGAAATATTCCACCACCGAGTGCGAAGGGTTAGCCATGATATACGTGCTCCAGAAGTTTAGGCACTACTTGTTGGGTGGCCATTTTAAGATGCATACAGATCACTCTACATTGAAATACCTAGTCAATAAGCCTGTGTTGGGGGGGAGAATCTGTAGGTGACTGTTATTGTTCCAGGAATATGATTTTGAAGTTAGTGTGAAGCCTGGATGAATGAACACGGGACCAAACCATTTGTCGCACATCGAAACAGGGGAAGAGCCCACTAATTTCGAACAAGGATTTCCTAACGCACAACTATTTGTAGTGCATGTTGCAAATGGTCATTTTCAAGATATAATACACTTCCTAATGACAAGACCTGCTCCGAAAGGCTACACCATCTAGTAGAAGAAGGAGTTAGTGGTGCGTGCGGCAGAATTTTTTGTCATTGCTGGGCATCTGACAAAATGGGGTCTAAAGAGATATTGCAACGATATGTACCCAAGTTTGAAGGAAGCAGCATCCTCACAGACACTCATGGGGGCGCCGTGGGAGGATATTATGCAGGGAGAGTGACCGCGCAGAATATTCTATGCTCGAGGTTGTGGTGGCCAACCCTCCATCAGGACTGAAAATCATATTGCAAGGCATGTGACATTTGTCAAAGGACTGACAGTCCATCGTGGAGGAATGAGATGCCTCTGAATCCATAGATGAAATTACAACCCTTTGAGAAATGGGTGATATATTTTGTGGGACCCATTCAGCCCCAAGGAAATATGGAAGCAAGGTACATTATCATCGCGATGGAGTATTTGACTTGTTGGGTGGAAGCACAGCCTGTGAAGGATTGCACAGGCGCGACCATTTCAAAGTTCCTCTTTGAGTATGTACTGATGTGATTTAGTTGTCCAAAGATCTTGATGAGTGATCGCGGTATGCGCTTTCTAAATGAGATGATCATCACGCTAACGAAGGAATTTCAAGTATATCACCATAAGAGCATGCCTTATCACCCATAGGCTATTGGGACGGTGGAAGCATTCAATAAAGTGTCAGAGAACGTGTTGACCAAGGTTTACAATGCTCAACAAAGTGATTGGGACCTATGCATACCTTCAATACTATGGGCTTATCGGACGACATGCAAGAAGTTGATTGGACAAACTCCCTTTAGGCTTGTCTATGGTGTTGAAGCGGTAACTGCGCATAGCAGTGCTCATAGGTATGATGGATCGCGGAGCCTTGGAGGAAAGGCTCGCATAACTGGATGAGATTGAGGAAGAAATATTTCTAGCTGGATTTCACCAACATGTCCAAAAGCAGCGCGAAAAATCATGGCATGATCAACACATTAAGTTGCGCACCTTTAAGGTAAATGAATTGGTTTTCTTACATGACAAAAATTTTGATAAATTTCTAGGGAAATTTAGAATGCACTAGTTAGGGCCCTATGTCATTAAGGAGATTACTAATGGAGGAGCAGTATAGCTGGTCAAATTGAATGGAGATCCCTTCCCACGAAAGGTGAATGACAGTCGATTGAAGCCATACACCAGTGGTCTGGCCATGTGACTAGATGAGGGTAGCACAGTCTTAGCGCTCCTGGCAGCTGAAAGGAGGCACGAGACTATAAAATACATTGCTCAGGTTGGGGAGATACGCGATTGGAGGATTGTGCAAAGAAAGGAAGTGTCACAGGGTTCGCAGCAGTGCGAAGGCAGTTGCACTACCTATGGAGAAATCACGCAGGTCTGTCGGAAAGTGACCATTAAAGTCATTGTTCATGATTTTACGGTAGAAATGCGGCCAAATGGAGTGGGTGGCTGGTATTTAAGACAAAATTTATGGCTCAGATCCTTGAAAATCTGCCGCCGATCCAGCATTAATGAACCGAATTTGGGGGGAACTATCAGATTTAAATTCAAAATGTCCTATAAATTACAAGTGGCTCTCCAACGAAAAACACTTGGCATTTTGAGAATTGAGTTGTTGAGCTCTCAGGAAAACATGAACCGAGAGTTCTTTGAGGCTTTGAAAGAGACTCTAGCATTTGCAAACTTACCAAAGACATCACGAGCACTGTTGGAAAGCATTATGTTAGCACCCACATAAGCTATAGACAGCAAAGTAGAGGAGTCAGTGTCGAAAGTTGAGATTGAGGCAGAAGTAACTACTTCAGAGGTTGCCAAGGTACCAGCCAAAGTCCCTAAATCACCGAGGATGCCAAGGCCAAAGCCCACCCCAACCAAGGAAACCGAAAGGGATAAAAAGGGAAAGAAACCTGCCATACTAGTGCGTGCATCGCCAAGGAGAAACCCACCAAAACCCACCACACAGGAGAAAAGCAAGGCCATAAATTTGGAGTCAAAGGAGGAAGACATTGAAGACATCTCGATGGATGATGAGGATGTGGGAGTCGAAGTGGAGGAGGTTGAAGCCCAGGGTGTGAGCCGTATTAATTGGTTTCCTGAGTATGTCCCTCCATGCAAGGCCAAGACTAAGGTGCTGAAGGACATCAAAGAGAGCAAGACTCCCTTTCAAACCCCTCTGCTCCCAGATGAGATTGTTTACAACGGATTGTGCTTGGCACGGGTGCCATTGCTAAAACTTGAGGACTGGGACATGGCTGATCACGAGAAGTTCCCACACCTAGCGACCGAGTAGTTGATGCGCCACATCATTGATACAAACAACGAAATGACCGCATTAGAGCCGCAGAGGTGGCCCAGAGGAGTAATCAAGGCAGGGTTGCTCAATTTGCTTTGGGTGCCACACTACAACCGCACCCTAGTGACAGTATTAGTCATCAAACAGTTGCTGTGCTTGGTGCATGATGGGTACCTATGGCTAGAGGAGCCACTACCCATCACAGATAGGTTGATTCACAGAATAATGTGACTTCCGTATACAGGAGAGAATTCGACCATGATATTTGGCAGAAAAGGTGGTGAGCAAGCCCTCACGGAGTCTATGAAAGAAAAGTTTAAGTTGTAGAAATTTTGAATAATTTAACACATATTCAACAGAGATTATCGTGATCATGTACTATTTCGAAAAACATACACAATACATAAGCTCCTCTACGTTGATCATCAATATAGCAGCATCAATAACAATAAAACATCAAGAGCATTCACACATTAACACAGTATGTATCCCGGGGAAAGCATCTCGCTAAAAAAACCCCAACTATCTGTATATTAATGATTGAGTCATGTAACATTACACAGCATAATACTTCTCACAAGTATCTCCACCTCTGTTACACACAATACAGCTCAGATCTGATCTCCAAATCTCTTCCACTGCTTTCCTGCCTCAACTGCTCAATACCTGCTCAAGAACTGATGAGAATGGCTCACCAAACTCGTTTTTCACCTGCAAAATAGTCACTCACGCTTTGTGGACGTGAGCATAAGCTAAAATTTGGGCAAATACGTGGGCAAACTCATTGGCATACTCAATCCCTTGATTGTGCAAGATCTGGTGCACAACTATAGTCACAACTGATAGCAATCTGATTCTCTACCACCTGTCCCTGTTGAACTGAACATGCAACTGAGTTAACTGATGTATTCATTAGTTGTATTATGAGTTAATAACTTGTGAATTAATTAATAACTAATTCACCCAACTCTTCTCTAGTCTATTTGCCAGTTAGACTAAATACAACCAGTTTAACAAAGCTAAACTGAACCCAACTCCATCAACTCCACAATCAACTCCACCAAACTCAACTGATTGAGTTCTAACTGAAGTCATGCATGCAACAACTCAACTGACTCATAAGAAAAACGTATTTCCTTCTGACAGCTGCATGTGCCACCTATGTAGCTCAAACTGAAGTGCTCCAAGAGAATAAGATTAAATTTATAGTCCAAATATTATTGTGAGATAATAATATTTGACTTTTCTATTTTTGACAGCCAGTCTAAAAATAGACTTGATCACTCACACTGTGATCACTCACACTTTCATCAAAAATAGAGTCCATCTATTTTCTCAACTTGATCAATCATCCATAAACAGCAACCTGCAATCCATAGACATGATCCATATGTCTAAAAATAGACATAGTCTAAAAATAGACTTGCGCCAAAAATAGCCTACGGGCCCACTTAGTGAAGGCGACTCTTTTCACTAAGCTCCATCATCTTGTTGCAATCTCAACATATTTCAAGTTGATGTGTTGTTGAGTGATGGTGTGCTCATGGTGTACCATAGATGTTTGGGTGTGGAGCATGATTGTTCAGAGGTCTTTGTTTCAACCAGATGTATACCCCAGGAAGTTTGTACACCCCTCCATGTAGGGGGGTGTGGGGGGGACTTGTCCGCCCCGCAGAGGTTCGGGGGGGGGCGATCCCCCCGAGCTAGGGGGTTCGAGGGCTAGCGGTCCCCCAGTGGGGGTTTTGGGGACAGTGCCCCCGAAGCTAAAAACAGATGTAAAATTGCCTTGTAAAAGTATAGTAATTTCTAGTCACTCTGGGTCATTCATTAAGCGGATGATCTAACGATAGAACTTATGTTTAGTTTACGGTTTTTTCCCTAGAAGGCAACCCCTCTCTTTGTATGAGGGCATTGTATTTGAGGTTGTGTAATAGATGTGTATTCTCCGATTGAGAAGCAGAGAGGTGAGACTGTGAGAGAAAACAGAGGATATTATAGTGGATCTAATGTAGGTTGTGTCTCTTCATTTTGCTGGATAATAGAAAGGAAGGATTGGCTGTTTGGGGTGGACGTAGCCCAAACTGGATGAACCACATATATCTGTGTCTCTCTTGTTTTATGCATTTTCTGTGTTTATATTTCTGCAATATTTTATGTGTTCCATTGCTTCATAATATATAATTTTCTAACAAGAGCTTCACCTCCGAATAGAAAAATGCATGGAGTCATCAATGGCCTTGGTTTTCACTTGATGGTTCATGCATGTGCATGTGTCTCCTTTGCTTGCTACTTGGTTTTCTTCGTGTGTTCATCCAACTATGAGCAAGCCTTCTAGCATGCGCTCCTTGCTCATCCTGTTTGTTGCCACACCATGTCTTATCCATGTCCCTGTTCCTGCAATCACTCATGATGAGAAGACATCATATCCATAAATCCCATAGTTTACCATGATGAATTGCCTTCCATTTCTGGGTACAAGTGATTGGGAGAGAGGAAAAGGCTCTGAAACAGTCCAGAGCACATGTCAGGCCAGGATGTGAAGCTTCAGGGCACTGTCGGGAAAAACTACGTAGAGGTCACTAAGAGGCTAGGTTGAGGAGAAAGGGAAAGTAGTGACATCTACAGGATCTGGTTCAGCTGGGAGGTAGACCTATGTAATTTTATCAGGGAGGGCAGTGCGAGCAGTAGGAGACACTGGTAGTGAAAACTACGTAGATTTCCAAAGGAGTTCAGGATCGGGTTGCGGGAGCTTGTTGGCCTGAACTGTGTAGATATGGCAGGAATTCATGCGGGACATGTCTGCGCAGTTTCCGAGTTGAGCAGGGTGTCAAGCAGCAGGTGGACTGTCCATGAAAAATGCGTAATTTTCAGGAGGAGTGGCTAGCAGATCGGCAAGGGGCTGACTAACAAAGTTGTGCAATTTCCAAAGACAATGCAGTGACGGGCAGCGGGTGCTTATCCCTCTTGTCTGCACAATTTCATTAGGTAGTGCAAGCAGGCAGGCTGGAATCTTCTATGCAATTTTGGACATGAGTGCAACCCTTGGTCACTACTTAGTCAAATTCTCTGGTTGACGAGCGAGAGGCTTGATGGATAGGCTTGTGGAAAGCGCAGACTAAAATGGCTTCTTGGGCAACTTCTACATTGTTTTGGGTGATAGACTGATCCGTGTTAACTCAACTTTTGGATTTAACCAAGATCTTTTACTTCCATGATGTAGTTAGAATTGCATTTTACAAGAGCATAAATGAAAATATATGTATGCTTAAGCAAATGGAAAACATAAGGATGATCAACAAATCATAAACAAGAGACATTGATAATGGAGTTCATTTATTGTGGAGTTCATCTCCAAGCTCGGTGTCAAGATGGTGTTGGCTGCCTCATTCAGTGCTGGAAATGGTGAAGATGTACATGGACTACGTTTTCAGTCATACAAGGATATGTGCCCTCTACATGAGTGGCAAAGTCTCTTCACGAGATTTTCCGCTACAGGAACTATCACTCACAATAGACCTCCTATTAGCATGACATACAATGAGTATCTTGGCATCGTGGCATCAAAGGGATCTCAACCAAAACGCCCATGGTGACAATGAGTATCTCGCCATCATGGAAACAAATGGATTTCAATAAAAAAAATATACATACAATCCACGATGAATACATCTCACATGTAATAGACACAGATATTCTGCACCATACATCAAGCGGGAATTGAAATAACATATACATCTCATAGAAAATTATCAAAGAAGTACATGACAACAATACTTCATATACCTCAACTCTGTTGCTGGGTGAAGAATAGAATACTCATCTACTGGATCTGAATGCACCATCGATGTTGGGCCTAGAATCCCCCCAAGGCATGTCTTGGGGCTTAAAGCCCAATGTTTGACCAAATCTTACTGTAAAGCTCCGCGAATTATGGTTGCGGTGCGTGAAAGTATGATAGAATCACAAGGCTATCCTCCCTAGTTTGGTAATGTAATGCCGGCTGGATAGACCTACCCATGGTCCACGGACCATGGTATTGTATAAATAGAGTGAGGCTCTAAATGTAAATGGATATAGAAGAGACATAATAGATAATCGAAGAGAATCATGAGAAGTCTGAGTGATTGAGTTAGAGGGTGAAGTGTGTCTTTGGGCGGTAGAGTAGGAGAAGGCTCTATAGTTGAGTGCGCAGAGGCCTAGTAGTCCGCAGCTAAGTGCACGGACCCCTACAGTTGAGTGCGCAGGGTGAGTCTAGTCTGTAACCATAAAAAATCAATAAAAAGAAGTTTGGTTATAATTTTTTGTATCTATTCTTGGGTTAATGCATGATCGATATAATTTGCAAATATACTATTTATTTACTACGTACACCTCTATGAATGTTTTATGTTGTTAAGTATAACTTAAAGCACTCAAGTAGGAAAAGATAATTAACTAACATTGGAATATAAGCAAGCTCTTGGGTAATCACGTAGAGCACAGTGCTCAATCCCTGGGTAGGGCTGCACAAAGGCAATCTATCAGGCCGTGAGGAACGGGAAAGTGCGTGAAGCAACCTGCACACAGGGACAAACCGTGAACCATTCGAAATTGTCAAACATCTTTAGGTTGAAAAAACTTGGTTCTAGTACCCTCCCATACTACTTCGGGTGAGACCTCAATCCACCCTCCGCGAGCTGTTGCCGAAAGGGCCAGTAGTATCGAGATTTGTTTGGCTAATCAACTCTAAACCTGGGTCACGCCCCAACAAGCCAACAAATGGTTCTATTATCAGGACAGAGATATGCATAAAGATGTCTGATGTCGAATCACTAGAGTCCAACAAAGAAAGGAATTGAAAAGTGGTTGGAAAGAAAGATTCACGAATTTGCGGCACAGGAAAAAAGGAATCCACGGTTATCAAAGGAAGAGTGGTTAGATTGCTACTTATATATGGAAATCCACAAAATTTTCTTTGCATCCATCCCTACTGAGTTGTACGAGTGGATCATGAGGTTAGCAGATAGCCAAGGAAGGTGTAAACTCAACAAACCTATTGTGTGGACTCCAGAGTTGGTGCGCAGACTAGAAGCATCGGAAGATAGGATCGCACACGCTGTCGATCACTAGCTGGATCGGATCATAGGAGGGTTCATCACTGAATTCACGGTAGATACTTCAGTCAACTATAGTGAGGCAGAATGACGCTTCCTCAAGGGACCATGAGATAAGTATGTTAAATCTTCGAACACTTGGATTAAAATGCTACTGTGTGAAAAGAGAGTTATGCAAATAAATTGATGTTTGGCGCTAGCGGAGTGGGAGGATCTACAGAAACAGAGGTAGCTCAGAACTAGAAACTAGCCCCTTGATTTCACCTCCATGAGGAGGCGAAGAAGAACTTGCGAAGGTTTCACCAAGAAGTGTGATCAATCTAAAAAAGCAGAGAATTCCGCGCATACCACCCCCACCCACACCACCACCAGTTTCACCATCTTCACCCCCAACTTCACCCATACCACCTTCGCCACCACCGCGAAGCAGTATGGCCAGCGCGATAAAGCTACCAGTGTTCAAGGGAGTAGGGAATGAAGATCCGAACCAATTTTGGTTCATGGTAAAAGTGGTATGGGAAGCATAGGGTGTCACAGACAGCAATATAAGGAAGGCAATGTTGGTTATCACTCTGAAGGATCGTGCGTTGACCTGGTACATTAAGCATTCCAATGACAATCCAAATGTGGGGATAGCGGATATCCAAACTATGCTAAACAAGGATTTTGGCAGACCAAAATCGAAGGCACAGTCGATCATTGGATTCAAGAAAATCACAATGCTACTAGGTGAAACCTTGTGGGAGTTGGATCAAATACTGAAGTGCACAATTCGTGAAGTGAACATGACCTTAATAGATGGGAAACACCGTGAATGGTTTGTAGCCTCATTAACACTGCATCTACGGAATGTGTCGGTGCAACAAAGGCTAACCACTCAGTCTGAAGCTTTGGAGGTCACAATGAGATTGCACGAGACTTTGATAAAATATCCTAACCTGGAAGTCCAGCAGATTCACGTGCAGTTAAAGAACTTGTGCCTTGAGATGCAGAGTTTGAAACAAGACAGGACGGCTCGTCCAGAAGTGCGCGATGAGATATGGTGCGTAAAGTGCAAGGGCCAGGAGCACGACAAGGACCACTGCCCAATGTTTGCGAATTACCTCGCGGGAGGAGGACCAATGCCAATGAGACCAGAAGCACAAGTATGACCAAGCGCGGTGCCAGTATTGTGATGCGTGATTTGTCAGATACGAGGGAAGCATGCTACAGATAGCTACCATCTGTTACAGAAGTATACGCAGAATTCCTAGCAGTTGTTCTGTAATTTCTGTAGGTCAGTAGGCCATGATAAGAACACCTATAGAAGTTATGAACTAATGATGGATCAGACTCCTGCCTATAGAGTTGAGGCCGAAACGCGACCCCTCAATCAAAATACAAGAATGACACTCACTGGATTTCAGGGGCACGTACAAGGTAGAGGTGGAATGGGACTAGGAAGAGGTCGCGAACAGTTGATATGTTACAATTGCGGAGGGCCAGGGCATTATTCCCGCAATTGTACAAATCCAACAAGAGCATCATGCTTATATTGTACATAATTTGATCATGAGACAGAGGACTATCCCACGTTGATAGTGAGGTTGCACGATAAAGGAATACTCCAACCTCCCCTAACTCAGAATGTGCAAATGATGAGGTCTGAGCCGTGCGAGGAAGACCCGAATGTACATATCGTGCTCTGGAGTGATATCACAATAGGGGATGACAAAGGCAAGCAACCTGAAGAAAGTACCTCGGTTTGCAAGGCTCCAACAAAGGAACCAGAATTTGATTTGGAGCACGCTAAGGAGACATTCATGGAAGCTAAGAAGAGCTTCGCAAATGTCTCCATTTTAGGAAGTAAAGACAAACTGGAACCGAAAATGGACCCATCAATGCTCACTACATTCTTGGAGACATGCATGAAGTTGTTGCATGATAGCAAAGTTGTGAAGGGGCTACAAGAACTCATCACTAGATGTGTTGGGACCACGCTAGAAGAACCGTGCGTAGTCTAGAAGCTCAGGAAGCACATGATGTGAATAGGAAGGGAGATGAGATTGACCACACAAATAGGGGGAATATGAAATGGATCAAGTGATTTTGGATCTAGGATCGGACACGAACGTCCTACCAAAGCAGACATGGGAGCGCATGGGCAGGCCTGTGCTGTAGTGATCTCCTATCCAACTGCGAATGGCAAACCAGCAAAATATCCTACCTATGGGGAGATTGCAGGGAATAACAGTAGATATCAAAGCTGTGAGCGCACTAGCAGATTTCGAAGTGATAGAGATTATTGATGACAGCAATCCCTATCCTATGCTACTAGGCATAGATTGGACCACTTACATGAATGGAGTGATAAATCTAAATTAGCACAAGATCATTTTTGAGAAAAATTCATTGCACGTAGTGGTACCTTTAGACCCTGCAGAAGGATCACGCTACATAGAACCAGTGCGTGACTACAATAGCGACGTCGATTTAGACTATATCTACAAGATAATCGTGCGGGAGCAAGACTATCTAAATTCAATAGTGGATGGCAGAACAAGTTACACAGGGTAACCACGCTCAATTGTAACATGATGACAAGGCCGTTGTGCTACGTGGCAATATAGCTAAGCGATCTGCCTACGTACGACGAGATGAGCGAAGTGGACGAATTCCTGAACAAATTTGAAAGAGAAGTACTGGAACAACAGTGTTTTGATGCTCTGAAATGGGTACAGCATGCTACGCCCGCAAGGTGGTGACGTACGCACCAGCAGAGTTTTGAGGACTGACGCAAATGTAGAAGGATGATGTGCCTACGATTTGGGAAACCTCAGATGCGGTTAAAAGACAAGTACGACAGACAAAATGGCCTGCATGCCCACCTTTCTAGAAGGATAAAAGCATATGGTGTGCAACCTACATCAATGCACACCATCCTCGCAGTAGGAAACACGATCAGTAAGTAGGAGTGGGCAAGACAATGGCGCGAATGACCTCTCCGTTTGGGACCAGGAAGTATGGTAAGACCAAGCACACAGAAGCATATTCATGTAGAATCTTTTGACAAGGTATGCGAATCACTGAACATAGTCCACCATGTGAAGAGGGTTGACTAGGACCTACATGTACCAATGGTTCTCTAGGCATATAGAACTGTGTGCAAAACCCTAACCACGTAGGCACCTCCAAAGCTGAAGTATAAAGAAAATGTTGTAATCCCCATGGAGCATGACAAGCCTAGATTGTGGATAGTAGCACCAGTAGATATGATGGTTCGCAGAGCCTGGAAAGAAGGGATCACACAGTCGCAGGAAGCAGAACGCATGGGACTTGAGGAAGAAATCCAATAGGGAAACCTTAGACTCCACAAACTTGAAGAAGAAAGGGTACAGTTAAGGAAGAAAAGCGCTCTGGTGGATGCGGAAGTCAAGAAGCTAGAGGACGAGATAAAGGACGAATTTCTTGGCAAAAAGACTAGGATGGTAAGGCAGGATGCGTACAATCATGATGACAGGTTTAAGGCCTATTGCCATGAATTGATCAGTCTGATGCCTTGTCTTGGACCGCATATTGCTAAGCATAGTGACCAGGGTAGCATGTTGCAAATGATAAAGTGCGTAATGCCGACCATAACAATAAAAGATGGGGATTCTCCAAGAAACATGATGGATGATCGGATGAAAATTTTCACAGGTGGTGCAACCACCTAACTAGCCGAAGGAAGGATAGTCTTAGCACTCCAAGCAATTGAAAGGAAGCGTGGGACTATAAACTACTCTACCCATGAGCTGCGCGAGGTTGGAGCTATGCACAGAAACAAAATGTCACAAGCTCCTCGACTGCACACGGGGGGTTGTTGTGCTACGCGGGTTGGCCAGAAAGTGACTGTTGAAGTCACTATTCATGATGGGATGCTTGACTTAAGGCCAAATGGAGCAGGCGATAAGCATTTAAGATGCAATTTATGGGCAAGATTTTGGAAAATCTACCGCCAAAGGAGAATTAATGAACCGGATTTGGGGGGAACAGTCGAATTCAATTCAAAAAGCACTATAAAATACAAAGGGCTACCCAGCAAACAACACTTGGTAAATTTTGAATTGAGTGATCGAGCAGAGCCTTGATTGTTGTGAGCCGAGCATTGATTGATCCCCTGAGTTCGCAAGTGCTAGATTTCTTGACGAATACAATGGCAACTGCTAAGGATGTTATGGAAATAACAAAAATAACCGCTGAGGAGGTCGTACAAGCCCTAACTATGCGGGATGCTTATGAAGGTGCCGAGATTGTGGCATAAATCCTGAAATCACCACACACACCAAGACCTAAGAAGGACAAACAAGTGATGGTTCTTGTACGTGTGTCCCTGCCGTCACTATAGAAACATATGAAGAAGAAGAAGATCTGGAGGATCTTACCATCATAGAGGAGGAGGATGAAGGCATGGAGGAGGACACTCAGCGTGCGCACCAGATGACGAAATTGCCCACCTATGTCCCCCCGCGAAAAGGGAACGCGAAAGCGCCCAAGGACCTAGATGAAACCAAGAGCTAGCTCCATATCCAGCTCCTCCCAGACAACATTATGTTCGAAGGCGCGCACTTGGGACGCGTTCCGAGCCTCAAATTTAAATATTGGGACCTCGCTGACCACGAGAAGTTCCCTCACCTTGAGACCAGAAACCTCATGAAGCCCAAGCAGAACACCGCGACGGGGGTGACAGAATTAGAGCCACGGAAGTGGTTGTGCAGAGTGGAAAAGGTCGGGCTGCTGAACCTACTCTAGATGCCACACTTCCATCATGCCCCAATGACCATTTTCATCATCACGCAGCTTCTCTGCCTAGTGCATGATGGGTGTTTATGGTTGGAGGAGCCCATCCCCATCATGGCAGACTTGATTCATCGCATCTCTCAGCTTCCATGCAAAGGAGAGGACCCCGCAGACATATCGGAAGGGAAGGGTAGTGACTTGGCCATCACGGAGGCCATGAAAAAAAAGTAGAAGCTGGAAAAGAAGAAGAGGGGCTACACCATCTCTAGCATCAAGGAGAAAGCAGTGTGTGTGGAGACCCAAATCCTGGTAAGAAAGGTCCTATGCAAGTGCCGCACAGATGAAGTACCCGCATCAGTGGTAACACTGGCTAAGCAATGCACAAAGGGGGTCTAGTTTAACTGGTCTAAATTCCTCTGCAAGGAGCTTTTAGAAAATTTCCGTGAAGCTCAAGAACAAGGCAAAACATTCCACTATGCATGGCTTCTACTGTCTATAGTGCTTGTGGCTAGGGAATTGCCAGAGGATAGTCAATTCCCCATAATTGACATGGATTTACCGGAGGCTGTAAAATACGCTTCACTCTGGGCCACGAAGGATGCTAAGAGGATACACGACAACAAAATCTTCTGGGTGTTCATGGAGATGAACCTCAGAATGGGGATCAACCGTAAGTCGCGGTTGTCACCCACTGTTTGCCACAGTCTGTAGAGTTTTGTAGAATTTAAAGTGGACATGCATAACATTTATATCAGGGCGCACAACGACCCCAACTAAACAGTGGACAAAGCTATCCTTCATATCCATAGGCGACGTCATTTTCAATGTCTTGGAGGCATGGCCGCGAGAGGGGTGTGCCCTAGACATTGCAGAGATCGAGAAGTTGACGGTGCAAAGAAAGAAAGAAGAGGCCAATCTGCACATTGCACAGTTGGCCAAAAAGTGAAGGAAAGAAGCAGTGGCAGCAGAAGTGTAGGCTGCACGACGCAACACAGAAAGCCACTAATTAGGACAAGGTCGCAGCAGCAGCAGCAACATAGGAGGTAGCCGCGAAGGCGAGTAAGGGCCACACAACATAGGGGCAGGAAGCAGAGGAAGCATAAACAAAAGAAGGAGGCATGAACCCATAAACCGTGTCAATGTAGCTGAAGTGCCAGCACCCAATAGAGCGGGAACGGTTGTAGAAGAAGGCCAAGGCCTTGAAATTGTCCATTGACCCAATCACACTAACTGAGGGTGATCTGCATGACATTGGCGAAACTATGCACAATGTCACCTTTGAGGCTCTCCAAGATTTCATGCAGGAGAACCAGATTATGTTGGGGGGCCTCAGAGCGCAGCTGTAAGAATTATAAGCGTGCCCCCCCAGGCTAGTACCCTTTTGGCCAGCCTTGTAGTCGGCTCAACAGCAGTAGAGCAGATGTTACGCGCACGAATGACGAACACCATAGTGTTGCCGGAAGGAGAACTAGTACCATCAAATGAGGCTGATAGGCCTTCGGTTACCACGATGAAAGGTCTCAGTATCAATCTAGCTGCACTCCTGCACGAGACCTTATATGTGCTGCAAGATGGGATAACTGCAGAGCTGCAAGCTAGGGAGATTTGTGTGCTCCAAGTCCTCAGTGAGCAGAAAATAAATGTGGAACAACTAAGCTTGCAGTGTGATGAATTGGTGTCACAAGATCAACAACTAATATAGGTGATAGACGACTCTTGCCAAAGCATCCCATAGCTATCCATCCCAGCAGATATACTAGTGGAGACACGAATCCATATGTTAGTAGTAGGGGTTTGCGAGGCGAAGGAAGAAATGACAAAGGTTCAGTTGGAGCTGAACCTTCAGATCGCCGAGCCACAGTTAAAGGCATAGCCATCCACTTCCGTGGAAGTCAGAGAACAACGCGCTAGTGCTATCATAGCGGGATTGGAGGAAATTGGAGGTGCAGTGTGAGACTGCACCAATATGTTGGAAGAATCACTTGAGGTCATCTCAAATCTACAGGAGGGCGCCAACATCCGGCGCTTAGAGACAGAGGCGTGAGAATTCCAACAGCAATATGATGGTGTCTGAGGAACTGTGCAGATGGTGGTCCTCACTCAGAGGCTTGTGCGAATGCAGCAGGCTAAAGTGCTGAAGGAGCAGGTGGACGTGGCACAACATAAGGAAGTAGTCCTAAAGGCACGCGTCAAGCCTTGGATCAACGAGGCCTTCACCATCATGGCAGAAATCGAAGGCAAGCTCGCACACATGCAGGGGATACATTGATGTAGAGAAGCACTCCTAACACAAAGGTCTCAGAACAGTGTATGTAGCAGATCCAACAAGTAGCAACTCAGTGCGCTGCTGACCTCTGCGCAGTTCAAGAATAGTTGGAGGCACTCTGCGCAAAAATATCGTCGCACCGATAGAGTGACTCGTGGGTGAGCCACGATGTTTGTGTTGGGGGCCTGTTGGGCATGGAATCCCCCCAAGGAATGTTTTGGGGCTTAAAGCCCAAGTTTTGACCGAATCTTGTTGTAAAGCTCCATGAATTGTGGGCATAAGGTGCGAAAGTATGATAGAGTCACAGGGTTGTCCAACCTAGTTTTGTAATGTAATGTCGGCTAGATAGACCTACCCATGGTCCGTGGACCATGGGATTGTATAAATAGAGAGAGGCTCTAAGTGTAAAAGGACATAGAAGAGACATAAATAGATAATAGAAGAGAAGCATGAGAAGTCTGAGTGATTGAGTTGGAGGGTGAAGTGTGTCTTTGGGTCGTAGAGTAGGAGAAGGCTCTGCAGCTAAGTGTGCAGAGGCCTAGTAGTCCGCAGCTGAGTGCGCAAACCCCTACAGCTGAGTGCACAGGGCGAGTCTAGTCTATAACCATGGAAAGAATCATTAAAGAGAAGCTTGGTTATAATTTGGTGTATATGTTCTTGGGTTAATGCATGATCGATATAATTTGCAAATATATTGTTTATTTACTGCGCGCACCTGTATGAATGTTTGATGTTGTTAAGTATAACTTAAATCACTCAAGTAGGCAAAGATGATTAACTAACATTGGAATATAAGCAAGGTCCTGGGTAATCATGCAGAGCGCAGTGCTCAGCCCCTGGGTAGGGTTGCGCGAAGGCAGTCTATTAGGCAACGAGGAATGGGAAAGTGTGCTAAGCAACCTGTGCACAGGGACAAACCGCGGACCAATCGAACTCATATGACATCTCTAGGGTGCGGAAACTTGGTTCTAGCACCCTCCCATACTACTTCGGGTGAGATCTCATTTCGCGCTCTGCGGACTGTTGCCGAAAGGGCCAGTAGTACCAGGATTTGTTTAGCTAATCAACTATAAACCTAGGTCAGGCCCTAACAAGCCAAAAATTGAAATCGTGGAGTTGCATGGCATATGATCGAGTGTCCATACTCTAAAATCTGACCCCCTCAGCCCAATTTGGAAAGTGGCCGAAACAAAGAAGGCTCAGATGCAAAAACTAACTACACCACTGAATTTGTGTCGTCGAGGGGTGTAAAATTGACTATCCATTTTCTGAATTCTAACATAGGAAAAGTCTGGGCCTGTAAGAATATTTTAGATTCCCTCTCGATTGTCCAAAGATTCCCTCATCTGGGTTGGTTGGAAATCTGCAACTCAAATAAGAAAATTGATCTCTCCATTGAGATCCTTACGAAATTCTGAGAAGAATGAGTTTAAAGTTGGCTGCATTCTAGATCTAGGAAATTTTAGCCTCCAAGGAATCTAGAAGATTCTCTCAAGATTTTCAAAGATTCTCCTCTGCTGGGTATTTGCAAATCCGCTGCTCAAAAAGAGAATCCAACCTCGCCATTGCATTCCCTACGAGAATCTGAGAAAAATGAGTATAAACTTGATTACATTCTGACAAAATGATTTTTTACCTCCCATAGAATATTAAAGATTCCTCAAAGAATCTGTATGAAAAATATTCCCTAGAATATTGTAGGGATCTACCTCAATTTCCATGCCCAAGGTAGACCCCTCTGCAGTTCCACACCTCCATTATGTCTCTCTCTCGTTCGATGCTCCTTTCTTCTCCCGTGCAAATGAGAACATAAGGTTTAAATATGTTTTATGGGCGAAGCTACCGAGGAGGTTGTTGTGGCTTGATGGTTAATGTGGAGACACTGAGGTAGGGAGGTCGGGGGATCAAATCCTGCCCCTTCCATAAATATGCATGTTTCATTTTTTTAATGAACTAAACGTATTTATTTGGTGCATTGTATCTGTTGTAGTATTAATGGGTGTTGTTGGCGTAAGATCGCCCAGTGGGGACTGGCCCACGTGGGCTAGGCGGGTTCAATCCCCACCGGCTCCACATTTAAATGTGATATGTATGGTAGTTGGGTGTTAATATGAAAACATGGCACGTTTTGGTTTTTAATTCCATTACCTTCAAGTGTTAATATAGAATGTTTGGTTGGCATATAAAACATGTGGGTCATATTATATGGTATGGAATGTTAGGTTGGCATATAAAACATGTGGGTCATATTATATGGTGTTATAACCATAACCCCTTCCTTTTACATATTCATTGAAATATATTCAACTGCCCTTCTTTTTTCACATAATTTGTTGGTTTTTTCAATGATTTTAATATATGTTTTTTTTTTTGTCTTTATATAGTTATATTAATAACTATTTATTAAATGATTTTTGTTTGATTAAACGCTAGCATGTCATGTGTCGATAGTTTAGTAGTGATTTGGTCACCACATAAACATAGTGGGTCTCACCTGTTGACTGGGATGCCATGTGGTACATTGTGGGCCCCGCTTTTTCCCTTGTCACGTCAAACTTTGACGAGCTCTATCTCCCTCATACAAACTCGGATTTGAGTGTCATTTGCATAGTTCGAATGAGGGCAACAAGCACTTAAATATGATGTTGGTTTAAGAGCAATATGACCAATTTGAATTTTGACAATTTCTGAGCCCTCTTGGACTTTTGCATGTGTCTAGAGCCACCTGGATCACAGCCAACTAGGCTGATTCCAGGATTGTGCATTGTAGACTCCCTAGAGGGAAGCCTCAAGCTCTTCACAGTTTTGGGCAATAGTGCTTGATCACTGAGGCCTAGGGATGCGCAGTGCAGCTCAGTGGAGGTCTGGCTAATGGAGGTTGGTCCTCTCGAGAGATTTTAAGAAAAAGTGGCCAAGTGTGTGAGCGAGTGAACTCGTGTATACATGACCATGCGAACACACACTCATCATGACTTCATGACAGAACACCTCAAATCACAAGACAACATATGCTCAGTGTGACTGACTGTGGCACTGTCTAATGGTGAAAGCGATAAGTGCGACACTTCGGATAGACCTTCAGACGATAATGATGACACTTGCACGAAATTGTGTGTGAGTGCGACAGGTGTTTACATAGTTGAAACAACTCATGCACACGAAGACAAACCTTCGATGTCATGAGAAGAAGGTCGCAAGCATGATGTGGCAATCAATATGCCGAAGACGACAACTCGTCAAACTAGTGAAAAGGAAGCAAGACATCTATAGGAAACACATGAAATTAATTTTTTTTGTTTGCACACATGCATGTTACTGAAGACAGGATGATATAAAAATGAAAAGCATTCATGCAAACTCGACTAAGAGGTGTACCTCGAAAGGTGTTCTTTACTATACTTACCCTAGAGATAATCATGCATCCGATAGAGATTACATGCGGTCGTGGTCTTTTCCCATAACTTAGTTCCTTGGTAGAGGCTCCTCAACTCCTTGGGAGTGATCTCAGCATGTCAGCTTTTCCTGTAGTCACCAAGAGATAGATCAACGTAGTTTCAATGGGTAGTGATTGTTGTTGGGATGAAGTCCTCGGAGGCCCATCTGCACAGTTTCTGAATGCAAGACAGATATAGCAGTTGGACAACACTGCGCAGTTTTGAGACATAGGACATTGATGTGAGATGGGGTCCTGGGACACTTGTGTGCAATTTTTGAGTGCAGTGCAGCTCGAATAACTAAGAGGCAATACTGTGCAATTTCTGATGACAGTGGGTTCCAACTGAGAGAAGAACACTAGAGGAAAATATTGTGTAGTTTTGGATGCCAAGGGAGGCTGGGGTCTCTGCGCACTACGAAGTTCCAACAAGAAAGGTAGGAAGCTTGAGGGTTGTAGAAGCAAAGTGCACAATTCCGGGAAACTAGATGAGGCTAGGTTGCTCAGGAAATGGATAAGTGTGAGATGAGTGACACATATATAAACAATGATAGAACTCGACTATAATCACACATGGACAATTAGTGACACAGCGTAGACTATCCATAATGCATAAGACATACTTTTCTAGATGCAGCAACCTTCAAGATAAGAGTGCGTGAAGTTAGTGTGAAACATGTCTATGTGATGATAACAACTCATATGCACACGATTCTCTTGAGGCAAAACAACATTCCCTTTGCATGCCAAACAACAACCCCTATGCCCAAAGGAGACACATGCTACATAAAGATGAGAACACAGACAACTATTAAGATCAAGGAGGGGAGCTTGAAATCATCAGCTTACCGACAAGTAACCAAGGATGATCGATCATAGGATCCAAGGTAGGCTCCAAAATTTGCATGTGAGCCAAAATTTTGGACGGTGGTTGTAGCCGCTACAACTGTGTTTGATAGAAAGGGGCGAACTATTTTGATTTCTTTATATGTAGATGATGTTATTATTACAGGAAATGTTGATGAGCTCATTAAAGAAATCAAAGTGCAGATGTCGCAGGTTTTTGAAATGAAAGACCTTGGAGATTTACACTATTGTTTGGGTCTGGAAATTTGGAGGGAATTTGGCCAAAATTTTCTATCTCAAGGAAAGTATGTGAGGAGCTTATTTAAAAAGTTTAGAATGGATTAGTGCAAAGTTGCCTAAGTGCCTTTATAGCATAATCGCAAACTTCATAATGATGATGGTTCTGAGGGGGTGGATGTAACACTATACAAACAACTAGAGCATCAAGCAATGTGTGCAGCAACATATGAGACAGTTTGGTGGAGGAGACTTCTCCACAATGTTGGAGAAGAACAAAAAGATGCAATAGTTATGAGATGTGACAACGAGAGCTCAATCAAACTTGTAAACAATCTAGTGTTTCACAAAAACACTAAGCATATTGATACACAGTTTCACTTTGTTAGGGGGAATGTTTAGTCAAAAGAAATTTATATTGAATATTGTAATACTTCAAATAATGTTGCAGATATTTTTACCCAACCCCTTGGAAGAATTAAATTTGAGTTATTTAGGGAGATGTTAGTAGTACTAGTGAACCCTTTCTCCATTAAAGGGGGGTGTTGAAATTAATGGAGAATGTATTATTGGAGAAAATCGGTTCATTTGTTATGAGTGAGTCTTAGTTTAGGAATTAGTTCCTACATTCTAAGTGATTGTTCTAACTCTCCTATTTACATGTCAACTATATATTAAGGATGATTAATGATGACTCTGTAGAGCGTTCTACGAGATGCGAAGTTCATCATGTGTGAGCTACATAGCTTCTTGAATATATCTCTCTTCCATTTTTTAACGAATTCCGAACACATACATTGTTAAAATATTACTAAATATTAAGTTACTTGTTCAATTCCCCTCTTTTCAAATGTTATTAAAAATTACCATAATCCAAAGTCACCAATGCTCAACTTATCACACACTATATATATAATTATACTAATTAAATTTTAATCTCTTCCATCTATATATATACTAATTAAATTATAATCTCTTTTTTATATATATATATATATATATATATATATATATATCCCAAACTCATTTAAGTTCGTATTCCGGAGTAGACTTGTTGAAGCAGGTCAGTGGCAAGTTAACCTTGTACCGAGAAGAATTACAAAGGGAGCTGAAAAAATGAATTGGCTGTCGGACCTATGGCTAACTGAGCAAGGGTTTCTTTGTTTGTTGCCGAGTATATTTTTAAGTTCTTTGAAAAATGGGTTAGCTGCCAACGCTTTAACCAGAGCGAGGGTTTTTCATCTTCACAGTGCACTTGTTAGCTGCCAGCGTTGGAATGAACCAGACTGAGCGAGGTCTTTTTTCTTTGCCCAGTATATCTCAAGTTTGTTGAGGTTCTGCGTTTAAATTTGGACAAATAGAGTTTGGATGTAAAAGCATATGTCAAATGTGTTTATATGTCAAATCTGGTCCCAAAGATAACATTGAAACTTTGTCAATGGGAGATGAACATTTGGAGGATAGAAGGAATGTATTTGGAGATAAAACTCATTTAATGGAGGCCTAATTTTACCATCTCCAAAAACTCATTTCCTGCAATTTCTGTCCTGACATAGGTGGCATTTTTCAAAGCTCCTACGCAATGGGCTTCTTTCTTAACTTGGATTCTTTCTTTCTTGACATGTTCGGAATTTTCCTTAGAGAAAAACATTCATGGAACACGCTATCGATTTTTATCGAAACCCAATGAAGGGAAAATATATTTTAGAACAACCAATGAAATAAAATGTAGAGCATTCCATAGATCGTATAATTCATTTTGCTTCTGATTAAATGCCTTTCGTGGTTAACCACAGAACTCTGTATACAGCTTGCAGTGGGCACTATGGCCACGGTCTTGACCACTGTTGGAACTATGAAGTGCCGCTATCATTTTAATACGTGCTTTTCATTCAATGAAGCCTTTCTTCAGTCGCTGGCGCAGCTGTTGGACTACTCCCTCACCCCATTGCAATTTGGGACACTCATACACATCAAGCTTCTCCAACGTACTCAATTGTTCAACATTGGGCAGCCTCTTCAAATTGAAGCACCGGCGCGAGTCAATACTTTGAAGATTCCTTAAATTCTCAACTGAATTTGGGAGGACCTCTAAAGTGGAGCACCCCCTCAAGTCAAGACTCTGGAGGTTTGTTAAGTTCCCAACTGATTCTGGGAGCATCTGCAAACTGGAGCACCCTCTCAAGTTAAGACTCGGCAGTTTCCTTAAGTTGCCAACTGAATCCGGGAGCATTTGCAAAGTGGAGCACCCGCGCAAGATAATACTTTCGAGGTTCGTTAAGCTCCCAATTGAATTAGGCAGCATCTGCAAAGCGGAGCACCGGTGCAAGTGAAGAGTCTGTAGCTTCTTCAAGTTCCCAATTGAATCTGGGAGCATCTGCAAAGCGGAGCACTTGGCCAAGCTAAAAGTTCGGAGGTTCGAGAAGTTCCCAACTGAATCTGGGAGCATCTTGAGAGCGGAGCACCCTTGCAAGTTGAGAGTTTGGAGGTTCTTGAAGTTCCCAACTGAATCTGGGAGCCGCCCATGTCAAGAATTTGTAGTTTCTTGAAATTCCCAACCGAATCGGGGAGCATCTGCAAAGCTGAGCACCGAGTTAATTGAAGATTTTGGAGGTTCTTGAAGCTCCCAACTGAACCTGGGAGCATCTGCAAAGCTGAGCACCCGCCCAAGTGAAGAATTTGCAGGTTCGTGAAATCCCCAACAGAGTCGGGGAACCTCTGCAAAGCGGAGCACCCGCCTAGGTGAAGATTTCGGAGGTTTGTGAAGTTTCCAACTGCACCTGGGAGCGTCTGCAAAGCTGAACACCCGCTCAGGTCAAGAATTTGTAGGTTCGTGAAATTCCCAGCAGAGTCGGGGAGCATCTTCAAAGCAGAGCACCCGCCTAATTGAAGATTTCGGAGGTTCCTGAGGTTCCCAACTGAGCCTGGCAGTATCTGCAAAGTTGAGCACCCGCCCAAGTCAAGAATTTGTAGTTTCCTGAAATTCCCAACTGAATCGGGGAGCATCTGCAAAGCGGAGCAACCCGCCAAGGTAAGAGCTTGAAGGTGGGTGAAGTTGTCAACTGAACCTGGGAGCATCTCCAGTGCTGAGCACCCGCCCAGGTGAAGACTTTGTAGGTTTTTGAAGTTGCCAATTGAATAAGGGAGCATATGCAAGGTGGAGCAGCCGCTCAAGTGTAAACTTTGGAGATTTTTTAAGTTCCCAAGTGAATTTGGAAGCATGTGCAATGCAGAGCACCCGCCCAAGTAAAGACTTTGGAGGTTGATTAAGTTCCCAATTGAATCTGGGAGCATCTGCAAAGCGGAGCACCCGCCCAAGTGAAAAGTTTTGAGGTTCATTAAGTTCCCAATTGAATCTGGAAGCCTCTGCAAAGCGGAGCACCCATCCAAGTGAAAAACTTGGAGGTTCGTTAAGCACCCCACTGAATCTGGGAGCATGCGTAGAGCAGAGCACCCGCGCAAGTCAAGAATTAGGAGGTTTCTGAAGTTCCCAACTGAATCAGGCAGTATTGTCATATTTTTACAGCCCCATAAGAGCATGTGTCTCAACGAATGCATATGACAGAATTCTTCTGGCAATGTTTCAACATAATTCTTGTGTAGGGTTAATGATTCTAGATTTTTCAGCTTCCCAATGGAGTTTGGAAGCGTTAAAACGGAAGCATCAATAGTCAATTCTCTTAACTGCACAGGTGCCTGCAATGTTCAAAGTTTTGAACCGGGTAGATGTCAGTTTTTTGGCATTGTTATATATGAAGACAGATGGAGCAAGCAATTTCTGAGATTTGAAAACAATACAAAACAACATTTCTGTGAAGAAATAGCATGATTACCTGGGATTCATGTTGCCACAGGGTTTCCAAATTCCCCCCCTCTATATGTAGAACTCTTAAATTCTCTAGTCTAATCGATGAAGGTAAGGATGCATACGGAAAATTCTTCCAGCAGAGCCATATGAGTTGGGGTAAGTGCCCAACGCTGAATAAGGTTTGAACAAAATAACCTTCAGCCCTAAGAAGCTGCAACCGGCTCATATTAGTTAATAAACGACTTTCCACAAGGTTTTGGAAAGATTGTTCAGGGTCATTTCCATGAGCCATGCTAATTCCACGGACCTGAATTGTTCAGTCCTACATGTTAGAAACAAGTTCGAGAATCTTGCAATGTTTTGAAAACTCAAAACTTGACAGATACAATTTTGATAACACAACCCTATTTTGAATGTGAGTTGAAAGCTTCAAACTACTTACAGGTGGTTGGTGAGACATATTGCCAAGAAGGTTGAGGCGCCAAATTCGACGTGGGCACTCAGCAGGTTCTTTCTCCGCCATATGTCTGCCGAGGTCTCTAATGTGGCCATGCATTCTTATACGGTTTTCCCCGTCCACATCTACAAGACATCTGTTCTCTAGGTTGCGAAGACCCAGCCATCCTTGCCAGCCGGAGCCGTTCCATATTCTTATAACAGTTTCCCTGTGTTCTCCAATAAAAAAACAGGCAATGTCTAAGAATATTTGCTTCTCCTCTGGATCTAGATTTTCGTAGCTAATTAGGAGTCTCTTCAGTATATCGCTGGGGAGTATGTTGGATATTTTATTGAATTGCGCTTCCCAGTACTCCAAATCTTTTCCACAAAGCAGCGCTCCAATCACTTTAAGAGATAATGGTAGTCCATGGCACGCCTCCAAAAGTTTTTCAACTACTTCTTCAAATCCCATAACTGGATAACTCTCCTTGAAGGCGTGCAAGCAAAAGAGTTCTAGGGAGTGTTCTCGATTAAGGCCGGTCTGCTTGTAAATAGATGACTCTACAATCCCCGAGCTGGTAAGAAGATCCTTGTTGGGAGATGTCACTAAAATTAAGCTCTCCCTATGAATGGTATCTTTGACTGGTGAAAATAATGCGTCCAGTTGGTCGATATGATCCACATCATCTAAAACTATGAGAGCGGGGTGAGTAGATGAGAGATGTGTTCTGAGCTTCTCTGTGCCTTCATCAGTGCTATTTATTTGTACATCCTTGTGAATCAAATCTTTAAGAAGGTTACTCTGAAGGGAATGTAAAGATCTAGCAGCTGCGTTTTCTCTGATATCACATAGAAAGCAAGACCGACTGTAATCTGATCTGTGTCGGTTGAAGAATTCTTTTGTGAGGGTGGTTTTTCCTACCCCACCAAAACCCACAATACCGACTGCTCGAGCCTCCCCACTTTGGTGCTGGGATAACACTATCGCTTCCAGATCCTTTACCTTCTCGTCCAAACCAGTTGGATATTTAGCAACATTCAGAGGTGTTTTGCTAACCTTTTTCGAAACTTGTTCCGCGACTTTATCGACGAGCTCACCCTCATCACTGAATAATAATATTCACAATGAAATGACTAGTAAGAAAGGGCAAAAGAACGAACGAAAGAGTAACAGAGTGAAAAGTGAAGGCCCTTACCCGTTACACGCGCTCAGCTCAAAACCGCTTATTTGTGAGCAATCCGAAAGAGCTTTCCTCCAGTTTTGAATGGTGTTGGAGTCATGTCGTGGCATCCATTTCTTGGTTCGAGAATCGAATGTGGTCTTCTTTTCGAGCTTGCTCAGTGCCCGAGCATAATCGCCATTTTCGCCCCTCGTACACAGGAAGATACATTGGAGGATGCTGAGGGCTGTAGCACAAATTCCATCTCTGCCCCCCGTCCACCGAAGTTCTGAAGGATGAACGCCATAGAAGACTGGAATAATTGTGGACCCCGACTCCAACATCTGGACGAGCTCATTGAGACACCAACTGGACTCGACATATCTTGGAGAGAAAATTGCTATTTGGACTGAGGACGTTCGAATAGCCCCTTCAATTTGGGGAGTTAAGGTGTCGCCTCTTTGCAATTCCTCAGTGTCTAGAAAAGCTCTTAAACCATCTGAGGAAAGACGACGGTACAGGTGGCTTGCGAGGCCTTTCTTGACGTCAGGCCCGCGGTGATTTATGAATACCTGGTACGCATAGTCGCTGGAGTTGCAATGTGAGGAGGCAGTGGAGGTGGATACCGATCCAGAGAATGTTGAGTCTGGAGCAGGCGTCAAGTTAAGGTTTGCCATTACCAGAATGTAAGAATGGAGATATTTTGCAGAGATGGGAGTAATGCGCGTTCAGTCGCTATATTTTCGTCCTCCTCGTCTGAATAGTTCAGAGATGCGAAGTAACCACAAGCTGCGCATTTGCTACCCTTTCTGCATCAATACTTTAATAGTTAGGTAATCGATTGATTAAAAGAGAAAGCACATAACGCGTTTATTTTCCAAAATCTCCTGATGACAATCACAAAATAAATACGATTACTCACGCGTTTATCTTCCAAAATCTCTTGACCAGAATCACAAAATAAATATGATTACTCACGCGTTTATCTTCCAAAATCTCTTGACCACAATCAAGAAATAAATGTGATTACTGCATTTTCAAATCTTGTAACGACCAAATGTTACGCAGTGAGTAGACATAAAGCGTTTATTTCCCCGGAAATCTCTGAATCACAATCGATCGGGTTGAAAATCTGTGTGTGAATGTTCACAGTTTAAAAAATTGATGGCAATGTGTTGTTTATGTGTTTTTTTTCGTTTATAAATAATGTACGGAGGTTAATTATGTGTTTTTTTTTTTTTTTTTGAAGATTTCTTTATTATAATTTACTGAAAAAATATGAAATGAAATTATGTTTTGGTTGTTCTAAATAAATTTGGTATATATTTTGATAAATTTATGTTTTAAATTGCTGGACCACAATCACAAAATAAAATATGATTTCTTAGTCGTTTATTTTCAAAAATCTGTGGACCACAATCACAAAGTCAATATGATTCCTTACGGACCCAATCGGTGGTGCAAAACTGGTGGCATCCACCAACAAAAAGCGTTACGGCAGACCATCTACTTATGTCACTGCATTTTTTAATGTTGCAAAGGACAGGATGTTAAGCATTGAGTATACATATAAGACAATATACACAAAGAAGAAGGATAAGGAAAAGGAAAAAGGAAAAAGGACAAGGGCAATAAGAAAGGAAGAGAAGAGGAAACAAAAGACGAAAGGAAAGGAGACGTAAGAAATGAAAAAGATGGGGCACTACAGGGTAGGGCACGGCAAGGCGGTGCGGGGGAGGGAAGAGGACAATCACAGGCTAATACGAGAGAAACTAAAGATGAATGATTTTCCCGAGCTAGAATTTGGGTGTCTTCAATAAAAACATGATGTTTAGTTTTGACAAAATGTTCAACGAAGGCCGAGGAACGAATATGTTGATGTTTAATGTCTGTAAGGTGTTCTCTTACTATATTCTTGAATGATCTCTTTGTTTCACCAATATAGCATTTTCCACAGACATCGGTGACTTTGTAGACTTTTTTTTGTTGATGGATGTCAATATTATCCCTAACTAGCCTCATTCCTTGTTTCATAGTAACATGATGTTTAAACTATGTTATGACATTATTTTTCTCTAGGACTCTCGCAATTTTATCATTAGTTCCTTGAATGTGTGGAAGGTATGCCTTTCTAGCATTGTCCTTAGGAGGATGGGTGTGGCATGACCTATTTATTCTAGCAAAAGTCTTGTTCATGTATCTCCCCTTATAGCCAATATTCTTAATACCCTTTTATAAGTGATCAAGTTCTTTCTCGAGATGTTTTGGGTTGAAAATTACAATTGCTCTAATGGCCAAGGTATTTAATATCCCTATTTTTTGAAGCGGTGGTAATGGGAACCAACATGTAGGTAGTTCTTAGCATGGGTATTTTTTTGAAAACTTTACATTTGAGGGTGTCATCCTATAATTTAGGTAACATGACATCTAAAGAGGGAATACTTGCATTGTCCTCAATGTCTATGGTAAATTGTATTTCATCGGAGATACAATTAAGGTGTATTTCCTCGGAGATACAATTAACGTGGTCCATAAACTTATTAAGCTTATCTTCTCCATGGGGTCATTTCACATTAGTGTAGTACACAAACCTCTTCCACCATGTAGCTTTGAGTTAATAGGATTCAAGGGCTATTCTTTCAAACTTTTCTATATAAAGGTTACCAACAATGGGTGAGACTAGGGATCCCATTACTACTCCACTAATTTGCTCATACTATTCACCCGCAAACTAGAGAAACCACCTCTTAAGTAGACTTTAGCCAATCTAATAGTATTAGGATCATAAACTTCTTTGAGCACCTATACTACATTTAAGCGAATTTTTGTGAAAAGTTGGACAACATCAAAGCTAAGAATAATGTCTTCGAGTTCAATTCTTTCTTCTTTGATGATCTCAACAAAATGGACTTGAATTTTAATAAATAAATCAATGTTACCAACTATGGGACCCAAAATCTTGGCAACAAATCTATAAAGTTCATACATAAGAGAGCCAATAGTATTAACTGTAGGTCAGACGGGAAGTCAATTTTGTGTATCTTAGGAAGGAAATAGATTCTTGGGGTAGGAATGCCATAGATTCTTGGAGTAGGAATGTCATAGATTCTTGGAGTAATTTCAATATTAGGGGTTATAATTTCTTTTTTGTATCATCGTGACTAGAAGATTCGAGTTCCTTTTCAAAATATTTAATAACCTTAGCTATAGGGTTACTCTCTAATTCCCTACATTGTTTTTGTTCTTAAGGCTCTCATGCATCCTTTCTGTTATCACTTGGTTGGAAAGGGTTGGGTTGTATCAATCTTTAACCAATTGTAACTATTTTAAACCGACTTTTAATTGGAAATTAGTCCTTCCAGTCTGAGAGGGCTCTCTTAAAATATTTATAAAATGACTGTGTTAAACTCAAAATTTTTATGACTAACTTTGATTTTTTTTTTTGTGATTTTGTAGGTGAAGAAAAATGTGATGACTACCACCATTTGGCATGGAGTTAAATTAAAACAAGATACGATCAACAACAATGTTTAATGGAAGCTAAGGAATCTATAGCTTTAAAACTTATACAAATTGATATGAAAATGGGGCATTTAGGCTTCTTGTCTAGCTTACAAGAACCTCTCCCACTTCCAAAGCTTGAATTTTCCTAAGTCTTTTTTATTAACCAATGCGGAATTAAGGAATGCTTGAAAATATAGGCATATGCTTGTTTTTATTGTTGGTTGTTATGTACTTTAAAATCTACTGTGTATGCTGATATTTAAATGCGCTTGAACATATACATAAATGCATACAACAATGAATAATGCAACAAAGAAGAAAACACATAAGACAACAATGTAATATGGAGTTCACCCTGATATCTTGGGCTACGTCTCCTTGAGCTCTAATCAACTCGATTAGAATCTTTGGGATTATGGTTGAATTCTTCTTACAAGTCCTTGACTCAACTCCATATGGTTTACAAATTAACCAATGGGCTCAAAATACCATCTTACCCCTGGCTGTCCTTTAGCTGCAAACAGTTCTAGGCTTCTCTAGACTAATTCTTTCAGTTAGTGCTCTAAGACTCCTTTGAGCTTCTGGCTTCTCTAACTCCCTCAAAATTCTTTACTATCTCTCGAATCCTTCTTCTGTCTTCAACTCAAACAACACCAGCAACATCTCGAGCAATCGGTCTCTTTGTTGTCTTATACTTCACTGAAGTATTTGTGCGCTGCCTCCAACCTATGGTGGCATTGTTCTGTTAAGTTCTCTTGCACATCAAGCGTCGCAATGGGTTCCTCAGTGCTCCAACTTTGCCCACACATTCACTGAGCATTACGGGCCTCCATGAGCTTCTCAGAACTCCTCCTAAGCATCATACTGCCTCCATGAATGAGCATTCATCATCCTCTGTGTTATCGGTGCTTCGCTCTACCTCCAAGCGAATGAATCAATTGTTCTCTCAGACATAGCCCCCACAATCTTTGACATTCATGGCTTTTAGCCAAATCGGCGCTGTCTGTTGGCTTTCCCTTTCGGGCTCTCTGTCTTTCGGTTTTGGGTCCACTCGAATCCCTCTCCTAAGCATTCAATAATCATTGCCTAACACCCTTTGGGTAGGTGACCACCTGTTCCATAACATATGAAGGCATCGATGCTTGAAATCCATTAAAAATAGTCGTTCTGTGTTTTACACAGAGAACGCTGGAATACACGGAAAAATCTGCAAAGCACTGTTCTTCCCGGACTTTAAATATTCGTAATTGCACTTTATTTTCCTATCGGGTCCGCCTGTAGGCCGCTATCACATGTCGCAAGGCTCTGTCCCTTTGTATTTCGTAACGCATTAAAACATGTGAAAATACATACAAAATGGTATTTTATAGATTTCAAAATATATCCATTATCGCCTAGAGCCCTATCGGGTATGTCGCAAGGCTCTGCCCCTTTGTATTTCGTAATGCATTAAAACATGTGAAAATACATACAAAATGGTATTTTACGGATTTCAAAATATATCCATTATCGCCTAGAGCCTTGTCGGGTCCGGCTATCGCATCACATATCACAATGGTCCTTTGGCTTCCCCTTTGGTACTGCCAATGTCGATCCGCCGATATCGGCGATCATAGTTGGACTATCGCATGCATATATATATATATAATATATATATATATATAAATATATATATAATATGGTCGCTCCATGGTGTTCGTCGATGGCGAACCACCAATTTCGGTGATCGCTCCATCGCATTGCCCCAATTCATCGCGTTATGCCTCCGATCAGACCCATCGATCTCTGTCGATGTGATATGACGATCGGATTTGGATCATTGATCAGCCAGATCCGATAGTCCCTGTGCACCCATTGTTTAAGCCTTCGTTAGCTTGATTTTCATGGTTTTCTTATATATATATATATAACATGGTCGCTCCATGGTGTTCGTCGATGGCGATCCACCAATTTCAGTGATCGCTCCATCGCATTGCCCCAATTCATCGCGCTATGCCTCCGATCAGACCCATTGATCACTGCCGATGTGATATGATGATCGGATTTGGATCATTGATCGGCCAGATCCGATAGTCCCTGTGCACCCATTGTTTAAGCCTTCGTTAGCTTGATTTTCATGGTTTTCTTCAAGTTTTTAAGGCCTGATAATGTAATCCGTTAATGCGATATTTCCTCTTTGATCAATCAAAGAAGGCCATGTGGCCCAATCTCGGCCTGCCACATGTCAACTGTGGATTGGTTCGTGAGCCTATCAAAATTTTCAATATGGTTCAAAATTTAATGAAATTTCCTCCTTTTCTAAGGACATTGGGCAATTTTCATTTTACAATAACTCCATCCGGAGTCCGTTTTCGCCCATTTAGGTTGTGCTAGATTTAGAACAAGGAGACCTCTGCAATGATACTATTTCTTAGAGCAACCTGCGACTTTCATTTTCCTCTGATTTACAAAGGATTTATGCCATTTGGCACCTTTTACCTCGTGTATGAAGTCTTTTAAACTTAGAGGTTTATCCAAGATCCATTTTTGGATCATGCCTTTCCACTAAAAGAAATTTTGGTCTCCAAAAAGACTGATACACTAATCTGAACAGTAAATGAGAGTGATTCACCCTCTTCTTTTAGCCTCCCAACACTTGCCTTTGTGTAGTGCCTTTGAACCAAAGTTTCGAACCACTTCCCTTCTCTGGATGGGCTGGTCTTCCTAAGAAGAACTATCTTCCTCCTTGCCTTCCTGCAGAACTTCTACTGAAATGGTCATAGAAGTTAGTCTGAGTTTCTTTGCCTTGATCATTGACCTAAGGTGGCTCAAACAAATGTGAAGTACATCTGCTCCACAAAACTTTCATTTGTACATGTTTGACAAGCTACCAACAACAACTGTTAACAACAAAAAGCATACAGACAACAACTGGATGGACTAAACTCCTACTTCAACCAAAGAAATAGATTTTTCACATCTTGTGAACACCTCCATGTCTTACATCTGCATACAAATGATGGACTAGATAAAAAGCCCACAAAACATGCCTTTTAAGCAATGAACCCTTCAAGTCAATCACACACATGTTCTGAAAACAAGGAAAACATCAACATCCCTGTGTTCATGCACATCATCTCATGCATGCATTTCATCCTTCAAATTTTGCTTAAGCACATTGTACTTTCGAAGTTGAAATAAAATATAATGTTGTAGCAACAAAGTGAGCTTCCCACTCAACTTCTCCATTCACCTTCTTGGTAAAATCTTGCAACTTGCATTCCATTAACAAAGAAATGCAAATAGATTTGCAACTTTTAATTGGATAAGAATTCTAACCATTTCTTACCAATCCATTTCAAAGGTCCTTCCTTTGTCTGTACATCAACATCAATATGTGAATCATCTTGAGACACATCATTCATGGAATCTTCCTTTCCATTTCTGTCATTTTCTCCTTCCACCTTCTCCCTCAGTTTTAGTGGAAGCATTGTTGGATTCAGATTCCAACACCTTTCAGCAAGATGCCCTTGCTTATGGTAGTAAGTGCAACACATGTGCATCCCCTTGATAGTATGATTTGCCTTGTCCAATGTACCTTTGGTTGCTTGCTTTCTTTGCTTCAAAAGTTTCTTGTATGTGGCCATTATCTTCCAACATCTAGAAACATGATGGTTATCCAAACCACAAAAGGAACATGCAATTCTTTTCCCATATCTATGTGGAAATTTATCATGCTTTGCAAAATCAAAAGGACTATGGTTAGAACCAGATCTATACCTGCCTCTTTCACCTTTATTGCCTTCATGAGGAGGTGAAGCAAAGGAAGAAGTGGCTCCCTTTGGAATCCCATCAATCTCTTCAAGGCTATTAGAGTTTCCATAAATATCTAGCTCAAGGGTGTGCTTCTGAACACCTACACCCTGCAAATGATGTTTCGAGCCATTGCATTCCTCCTGAACATAATCTTCACACTCTTGAGATAGGGGACCTGCAATGAAACTCCTTCTTGGAATGGTTTCAATGGCCTTCATGGTAGCTTTGGAACTTTCTCCATAAGGATATCCATAGCCAAGACCCAAATACTTAGGCCTTTCCTCAATCATTATTGGTTCAATAATACCTTGTGCATGTTTTTCCATGCCTTGCTTTCATATCCCATCTTGGACATTAGCTTGGAACCTATGTCTCTAGTATGTTTTTCAAAAGAACCAATATGAGCATTCTTAGAGGAATTTGAAGACAAAATAAAATGGCTTACCTATTCTTCAAGCTGGTACTTGACTAAGGCTTCTTAGGCAACAAAGGGTTGTGACTCCAACTCATGCATCCTTTTTAGGTTCATATTTGCAATATGAAGTTGTCGCTCCATTTCCTGCAATTTTTCAACAAGCAACTGCTTCTCTTCCTTCATGGAATTCAACTTCTTTCTAAGCATGCTACTCTTCCTTCCATCCTCATACATTTCTCTCACCATATCCATCATGGTGGACAATTCTTGCTTCATGTCTTCATCAAAGAGTCTCATGAAGAGAACAGAATTTGAGGACCCACTTGTAGAAGTTGTCATTATGCCAATGAACAAAAAAACAACTTCAACAAGATAATTAAAGAGCTTATTCAGCAACCTTTTGCAACAAACCTCTTGTGCTCCAAATATTTACTTGAGGTCCTTTGGGGTAGAATAATGCCTTCATCCCTTCTCCTTCTTGTCCTTCCTGGACTGAGCTGTCAATAGCTTTCCCTTCACTTCTGCAAACTCAATAGTGAGTCTGCAAACAAGCATACAATCAACCTCGTGTTGTTCAAACACCTTTCAGACAAGCAATCTCTGCTCTGTCAATCAAGCATTTTGATAATATCTTCTTTGAAGGTGTGGTTAATCAATCTTAAGCTCTGATACCACCTGATCTGAAAATGGGGCTTTTAGGCTTCTTGTCTAGCTTACAAGAACCTATCCCACTTCCAAAGCTTGAATTTTTCCAAGTCTATTTGATTAACCAATGCGGAATTAAGGAATGCTTGAAAATATAGGCATATGCTTATTTTTATTGTTGGCTATTATGTGCTTTAAAATCTACTATGTGTGCTGATATTTAAATGCGCTTGAACATATACATAAATGCATACGACAGGGATAATGCAGCAAATAAGCAAACACATAAGACAACAATGTAATATGTAGTTCACCCTGATATCTTGGACTACGTCTCCTTGAGCTCTAATCAACTCGATTAGACTCTTTGGGATTATGGCTGAATTCTTTTTACAAGTCCTTGAATCAACTCCATATGGTTTACAAATTAACCAATGGGCTCAGAATACCATCTTACCCTTGGTTGTCCTTTAGCTGCAAATAGTTCTAGGCTTCTCTGGACTAATTCTTTCAGTTAGTGCTCTGAGACTCCTTTGAGCTTTTGGCTTCTCTGACTCCCTTAGAATTGTTTACTATCTCTGGAATCCTTCTTTTATCTTCAACTCAAACAACACTAGAAACAACTCGAGAAATCGGCCCCTTTGTTGTCTGATACTTCACTAAAGTATTTGTGCGCTGCCTTCAACCTTTGGTGGCTTCGCTCTATTAAGTGCTCTGGCACATCGAGCCTCCCAATGGGTTCCTCAACGCTCCAACTCTGCCCACACATTCACTGAGCATTACGAGCCTCCATGAGCTTCTCAAAACTACTCTTGAGCATCATACTGCCTCCACGAATGAGAATTCATCACTCTCTGTGTTATCGGTGCTTCACTCTACCTCCAAGCAAATGAATCAATTGTTCTCTCAGACTTAGCCTCCACAGTCTTGACATTCAAGGCTTTTATCCAAATTGGCGTTGTCTGTTGGTTTTCCCTTTCGGGCTCTTTGTCTTACGGATTTGGGTCCACTCGAATCCCTCTCCTGAGCATTCAATAATCATTGCATAACGCCCTTTGGGCAGGTGGCCACCTGTTCTGTAACGGATGAGGGCATCGGTGCTTGAAATCCATTAAAAATAGGCGTTCTGTGTTTTACACAGAGAACGCTGCAATACACGGAAAAATCCGCAAAGAATCGTTCTTCATGGATTTTAAATGGATCTGCCTGTAGGTTGCTATCGCATGTCACAAGGCTCTATCCCTTTGTATTTTGCACTGCATTAAAACATGTGAAAATACATACAAAATGGTATATATATATATATATATATACTATATATATATATAATATATAATATATATATATATATATATATATCTAATATATATATATATATATATAGATAGATATCTATATCTATATCTATATCTATATCATATATATATATATATATAATATATATATTAATATATATATATATGAGATAGTGTGTTCACTAATGGCGATCCACCGATTTCGGCGATCGCTCCATCGCATCGCCCCAGTTCATCGTGGTATGCCTCCGATCAGACCTGTTGATCACCACTGATGCAATATGCTGATCGGATCTCGAACGTTGATTGGCCAAATCTGACGGTCCCTATGCACCCATTGTTTAAGCCTCTGTTAGCTTGATTTTCATGGTTTTCTTCAAGTTTTTAAGGCCCTATAATGTAATGTGCTGATGCGATATTTCCTCTTTGATCAATCAAACAAGGCCACGTGGCCCAATCCCAGCCTGCCACATGTTAGCTGTGGATTGGTCCGTGAGCCTATCAAAATTCTCAATATAGTTCAAAATTTAATGAAATTGCCTCCTTTTCTAAGGACATTGGGCAGTTTTCATTTTACAATAACTCCTTCATCCGGAGTCCATTTTCGCCCATTCAAGTTGCATTGGATTCAGAATGAGGAGATCTCTACAATGAGACTATTCTTAAGGGCAAAATGTGACTTTCATTTTCCTCTAATTTACAAAGGATTTGTGCCGTTTGGCACCTTTTACCTCTTGCATGAAGTCTTTTAGACTTAGAGGTTTATCCAAGATCCATTTTTGGATCACAAATGAACACCCACAGTCATACACAGTAAATGAAGGAAATTGGAGTTGTGTGACAAATTTTAAAGTAATCAAGACACTATGTAAAACTTGGAAACAACATAATAAAAATTCATAAAAGCCATAATAAGAATCTTAGGTACAAAAATAGAATGTAGAATTTTCTACACATCCACCTCTTAGACCATGTAGAAGTTTTATCTACAAATCTTGCTCTGAGATCATGTAGAAAATCTACTGTAGATTAACCCGATAATGCAATATACCAAAGAAAAATACTATAATCTACTTCTATTATAAATTTGGTTTGCGAAAGCTTAAAGATCGATCTAAATCAGAGTTGAACAATATAACCATAAGAAGAAGAATCAATGCACATGAAACACAGAAAATACTCAGGGGAAAGCCTCATCTAAAAACCCCACTATCTGTATTATCATAGAAGGTGGAAATACATAGGAATTATACAAAGCCTTAGTTCTCTCACAGCTAGCCAACTCTTAGTACAATCCTCACAGATGAAGGTGGAAATACATAGAGGTTATACAAAGCCTTAGCTCTCACAGCAAGCCATCTCTCAATACAATACTCACAGATGCTCACATGCAATCAAGGCTTCTCACAAGCCTTCTCCTCTGCCCTCCAAGCCTCCTATTTCCTTGCGCAGTTTCTCCTGGGTGATCCTCCTGTTACCAAGTGGAAGACTCTCAACCAAGTGGAACACTGATCTCACACTCTATCAAAATTGCGCAATCCTCAAGGAACCTTGCCTTGACTACATGCATTGGTTTCCCTTATAGGCAAACATATGCAACTGATAGTACATTGTTCTTGACATTTAACTCAACTGGGTCTTTCTCAGAATAGACATGAATGAGTTTCTGATGAGAGAATCTTCAGTTAACTGAGTAGCACTAGTTGCATGCATGCATGCATCAACTAAATGATAACTCTCTATTAATTCCACAAATAGTTTGCAACTAATTTAATCGGAGTTAACTCAATAAACTAATTTAACTAATTACAAATTAAACATAACTCAATCTTATCTCCTTAATTAAGGGATAATCTCCTTAGTTTAAGGGATAACTGTTGCATGACTTCAGAAAAACTTCTAACTTGAATTTATCTAACTAATTAGCTCAAGATGAATTAATTAATTATTTTTCAAGCAACTGGTGAGACTAAATTCGAATTTTAATTCACAATTTTAATTCAAGGACAAATTAAAATTGGAATATTCTCGATTCTCTTTTATCATTTTTTGTTGCTATTTTCAACACAGAATGCTGCAGGTTTTCTATTAAAAGAACAAAATATTACAGAAGGCAAATTTCTCACATTCCCAATCAACCCTTCTCAGAGTCGAAAATCTCCTTATTTATAGAGAAAGATCTCTTTACATATCTTGCCATCTGGGTCAGATTCAATCCATTGTTCTAGAGACCTTTTCCTATCTGATTAATAAAACTTTGAGACTTCATAGGGATTTATGTTACAACAAAATTCAAATACAAATGGAAGTCATAGGAATAGAACCTATTTAATAGTTACAATTTTTCCAGAAAATAAAACTGTTGTAGCATTGGCGCTGTATTTGTGGAAATTCATAGCATCCGGCCTTTCAAATTCTGTTATGTTGTTTCCAAGATTTTAAATGATAAATATTGTTTATCTTGCAGATAGGCATGTTGTTAGTTGTTTGAAACATGTTTGAAATTGCCATTAATGTCCACTGTGTCTCTATCTTGTTTTCTTTTTATCTCTGCGTGATGACCATGCTGCAGGATATCTGCCGAAAAGCACCTTCGTTGTCCTATTTTCTTGTTTTCCTCTTTGATGACTAGTTTATCCTACTGACAAGCATGTTATTTGTTGTTTGAAACGTGTTTTAAAGTTCCATTATTGTCCCAACGTGTCTCTGTCCTATTTTTTTATTGTCTCTGTGTGATGACCATGTTGCTGGATATCTGCCGAAAAACATCTTCGCCGTCCTCTTTTCTCGTTGTCCTCTTTGATGACCATGTCACTGAAAAACATCCTCGTTGTCCCACTGAGCAGAAGTGGAATGGATATTTTAATTTTCATTGATATCAATCATTGTTTCGGGATGATTCGATTTGGGTCTGTGATCATCGCAATACTCCATGGAAAAGAGAAAGGGGGCTTTAACATTGATTTTATGGTGATTTTCTAATAAGTTGGACCTGAAATTACTCAAAAAATAATACATAACCTTTAGGATCCATCAAAATCACATGTTGGAAGGGAGTTCAGTGGAGGAGGGAATTATGTGTGATCCCCAATTATGATATCAAAATCAACAGGGGAAAGATTTATCACGATCGACAGGGAGATGGAATAATCACAATTTGTGTGGAATACCTTATCGCAATCATCGAGCGAAGTGGTAATGGGACGTGGATATGATATTGGTGGGGGACTTGTGATATGCGATTGATGGGAGACTTACAATGTCGCAATCGGCGGGGAAACAAATTTATTGTGGTAGGTGGGGAAGTTTGTTGTATCTGATATCACAATCACAAAAGGAAAAGAGTAATGGGCAAGGATGTTTTTGTAAAGGGAAAAAGGGTTGATAATGATAAAGTTTTGCGGGTCCCAACCTTTTAAAAGTCTTATGACATGTTTTTATTAACGTTTTAAATAAATTTCAAAGGGGAATGGGGGAAACATGGCTAGAGTTGGAAAAACAAAGGATTTATGACTAGAGTTAAAAAAAAATGGGTCACTGCAGCTAGAGTTTTCAGAAAACAAAGGGAAAAATGGGATTATCATAGATAATAATGGCTCCAATGGGGATGTTGTGCCCCTATGGTGCAGCAAAGAACCAGTAGACTAGTTGTGTTATTGAAAACTAAAAATTGACGACATAATATCCAAGTTTTTATGGCCTTCACTTTAGGCTCAAACTTGTTAACTATATCATCCACACCTACAAATGAGAAAAATAGAATATATACAATGGTATTTATTTCAATTGGATCAAGAGATATAATGTTTGAGAAAGCCACCATTAACAGGTCCTCCCGCATATAGTTGACCATCCATCTCTTGCAATATAAATGTATTATTCCCCTAGTAAGTTGCAATCTTATACAGCCCCTTCCAGAGATTCTCAAACTTGTTTTGTTTTCCTTTATCTTCAATCTTCGCTTCCCACTTCAAAACTACATCTTGAGCACTTCAATTTTCTTCTTTGATCTTTTTGTCGAAAGTGTTTTTGATTCTGTTCTAAGATTGTTGATGGTTGTTGTAAACTTCTTCTCTTTTTTCTTGTCGAGCAATTAGTTGGTTGATCCTCCTTTGGATAGCATTTGGTTCTTCCTCTAGAACTTGCAAAAGTTTCATGACCATAACTCCAAGCAAACTAAAAAAGATAACTTTAGTTCCATAGACTAACTCATAAGGAGAAAATCCTATAGATCTTTTTGTACAAATTATGTCAGCCCATAGAGAAAATTTTAGCTTTAAATGCCATGACCTTTTATTTTTCTGCAAAATCTTTTCATTGCGCTCCCCGTTAATGGCAGTGTAGAAAGATAATTCAATGCTCCCCGTGTGTTTCGTGGCATGTGCTTAACACTAGAGATGTGTCTGTTTACTAACACCTGTGGGTTTTGGTGTAACAGCAATCGTGACTCCAACACTTTTTGATGATTCTAACTAGGCTTTTGTTCGAAGATTCAACTAAGACATTACCTTGGGGATAATAAGCTGTAGAATGAACAAGAGTGATATTATACTGGTTACAAAAACTTACCAGCCTTTTTGATTTGAAATCCTGAGCATTGTCAGTGATGATCTTCATGGGGCAGCCAAATCTTGACATGATGTTATTTTATAAAAATTTAATAATAACTACATATGAAGCTTGTCTTGTGGGAATTGCTTCAACCCACTTTGTGAAGTAATTAGTGGTTGTTAAGATCCACCGATGTTGGCCTGAAGTAGTAGAATGTACCTTGCCAATAAAATCTACCCCCCACTGATGGAAAGGAGTTTCCACAAAAACAAATTTTAAAGGCAATGAGAACAACTTCCTTTTCCCTTCAAATATTTGACATTCATGACAAGTAGCAACCTTTCTGTATACATCTTTGAAAATTGAAGGCCAATAAAATCCTGCTCTGATTATTTTATTCACTTTTTCTCTCTAGTAATGATGTCCTCCACAATCACCTTTATGAAACTCTTTAATCACTTTTTCAGCTTCATCTTTCAATAGACAATTAAGAAGTACTCCACTTGAATCTTTCTAATACAAGCTTTTATTAAAAATACAATATCTTAATGATTTGAACTTGAAAATTTTGGATTTTGATTTTTTTAGTTCAGGAGGGGCTCTGTGATTTTACAGTACAATGATAACATATTTATACCAATATGACATTGTCAACTTTTCTTCGACAGGGATCAACTCTTCATCTTCAATTGTATCTAAATTTTCTGCTACAAAATTAATATCTAGACAGTTAAAATTTGATTTAGTCATCAACTTTTTCAATCCTTGTCCTTTTACCAAATTTGTAGGCTTGATTTCGAGATCATACTCTAGTAGAGTAGCAATCCATTTACTCCTTTTACAATCTGGATCAGCTTGGGTTAACATGTCCTTTACTACAACATTAGATACATAGGGAATAATGTGTGAATTAATGACATACACCCTGAAATATTTAAGAGCTTTCACCAAAGCATAAGCTTGTTTCTCCATGATGTTATATTTCAATTCAGAATTTCCAAGTGTTCTACTGAAAAATGAAATAGGTTGTTCATAACCTTGATGTCCTTTCTGCAACAATACTCGAGCAATTGTGTGTTCTGAAGCAAAAGTAAAAACCAGAAAATGCTTTGAAAAATAAGGATTTATGAGGACTTGAGCCTAAATAAGAGCCTTTTTTATTTCTTCGAATGAATGTTTAGCCTCTGCTATCCATTTAATATCACAATCTTTCCTAAGCATCTTTGTGATGTGTTTCACAATTTCTGCAAAGTTAAGAACAAATTTTCTCACAATATTCACTTTGCCTAAAAAAGATTGGATTTCTTTTCTATTTCTAGGCAGACCAATTTTCTGGATAACATAATCCCTACTTGGATCAATCTTAATTCCTTCCTTTGATATAATATGACCCAACAAAATTCCCTTTGTCAAAGAAAAAATACTCTTAGTTGGGTTTAAATAAATATAAGAAAATATCAAATTTTCTGCATTTTTGAAAGACTTTCTCCAAGTGTTTGAGATGTTCTTATTCTTTTTTAGAAAACATGGTGATATCATACAAATATACCACTACAAACCTGTTTATCTCATTTGCAAATGCACTGTCCATACCTCTCTGGAAATTTCCTCCTACATTCATAAGTCCCAAAAGGCATATTTGCATACATAAATGTTCCCCAGGGTGTAGTAAAAGTTGTCTTCTCTTGATCATCATGATGTACTAATATCTGATTATAGCCTGAGAAACCATCTAGCATCGACATCCTTTGTGATCCTACAATTCTTTGCAAAATATGATCCATTTTGGGAAGTGGATAATTATCTTTTAATGAATCTTTATTCAAGTTTCTGAAATCAATGCATATCCTAATTTCCCCATTCTTCTTTCTCACGAACACCAGGTTACCCAGTGTGTTGAAGTAAAATTATGAGTGCGGACTCAAACAATTCCTCTAGCCCGATAATGGGTCTAGCCGCAACTGATACATTCTATGGAAGAGTTCCTTAGGTTAGAACCAATTAAGAGGGTGTACCTCTTAGTATGTTTATCCCGTTTGATGATGTCCTTGCTTACTCTCTCTGACTATCTCCCATTTCCTTCTTCAAACACCTGAAACAAGGAAACAACAACAAACAACAACCATGATAATAGACAAATTGTAATTCAACCTACTTAACAAGTCAAGAAACATTAATCCATGAACATGTAAGATAACACGTCATGTAGTAAATCAATCGATAGTTGCATATATATTGGATCAAGAAGAGATTACAACCATTGTCTTGACGTTGTCGTTCTCCTCCAAAAAAACCAAGTTCCCACACACTTATTCTAGCATTCCATGATGACCTCAACAATAATAGTTTTAAGGCTCTTCCCTTTAGGCTTCACACTAAACCAAATTCACACTTCTCCCTCACAAAACTAGAGAGCTAAAATTATGAATAGCTTGCTATTTACTCCAAACTTAATTAGCACTAGCACACCAACATTAACACTAGCTTGTGCTTGGGAAAAAGGGAGGTTTATATAGCATGAATGGATGGGAGATGGATCCTCTTCTCATGGGTGAAGGTCTTATCTCTTGATGTAGTTACATCATTATAGGGGAAAGGAGCTCAAACTGACATCCTCGACCCCATCCAACCAAACCATTTACCAGACTTTCGTTACAAAGCTTCTAGAGCTGGAAGCTTTGGCTCTTTATTTAAAAAGATTTCCATAAGAGGACCAACATGACTAAAAGAAAGCTCAGTAGCTCTGGTTGGTGCTAGGGATAGTGTTAATCCATGCATATCGGTGCAAGGAGGACAAGGGCCATTACCGCCAGTCTTGTAATCTGGGAAAAACATAAGATTTTGGGAAAATGGTGTAAAAGGGAATTGTTCTGCTCATGAAGAGGGACACAATGGGAGTTTCTTCATGAAGGGAAAGCATGAAGCGTTCACTATAGAGGTCCTCCAGGATTAAGGAATGGGGAGTACAGGGACAGTGACAAAATTTTGTGTAATATATGTCCCCTAAATCGTGAAGGCTGAACTAGAGTGAGGGATGCAATGCTTTATGAATCAGTGTGGGGAGTTGCAATCTGTTGTTAGAAAACTTGCAAGAAAGTATAGATACATATACATATCTGAAATCTCTATCAAATGATACATGAATCGTGGTATGGATGTAGCCATCCAGAGAATGATCATGTGAATGGATCCAGGCATGGGCACAACCATCCGTTAAAGAGGATCATGATGAAACCAAGGTATGGTTGTAACCATCCAATAATGAGAAGGATCACATATGATAACTCATGGTATGGTCACAACCATCCATCTGAGAGGGACATGTATATCAACATAAGCATGTCACATCACTTCGCAACCTGGACTTTTATGATCTGATTCCAGGGTCTTGCGGTCCAACACGACCCGATCAAAGTACAAATTCTAACATGTGAATAGATGTGTTGACGTCGAACGTGCAAAAAAATCGCTTGGTTACCAGCCAATGATGTAAATTGTTAATAAGCGTGAGAGAAACCACCAATAATGAAAATGGTCCTCAAGGTACTATCAGCACAATCCATGGAATGTGGATAAAGGAACTGAAGTCTAACACCCGTGAAATCACTCGATTGAAAGCCAATGATGTGAACTTGTCATCGAGTGCGAAGAACTTGACGTTAGAGCATGCAAGCTCTAAGGTATTGAAAGGGAGTCTCTCAGTCAACTTCCCAAATAATGAGTTGAAGTCGACAAGAAGTGACCATGTTGAAGGAGGGCCATAATGAATCCCACGTCATCGATGTGAGACAAAAGATGCAAAATGATTTTGGGTGATACAGAGAATCAGAGGTAAGTGTAATTGTAGAAGGACAACTCTTGAACATATCGGCGACACAACTGGAAGTTTGGAAGATTTTGGATCCATAGGATCGGTGGTCATAATAACATGGCGGAGATCAAATGGAAGGAAAAAATGAACAACCCAACCGAGGAAGGTCACTGATTCAAAGGAGGATGTCCCAACCCGACATGAAGAAAAAAGTGTCATGTTCAAGAGTGAGCTGTCGACACAACTTATTAGATTTCCAAATTTCCCCCCACCATTTCTGGAAGGTACCCCAATTATTTCTTAATCGCAATCTGGAAGGGGATACCATATGCTTGCACTGTAAGTTCATACTTCGGATGAATTGAACCTAGTAAGTTTAACGAGCCCTAGGAAGGAGAATCTCATGTTCATCTATTGAAAATAGCAACAAGAAATGCTAAAATAGAAGTGCTAAAAATAGCATTGCTATAGATAGCATTTCGGGATATATTCCAATTTCTATTTGTCCTTGAATAAAAAATGAAAATTAAAATTCGAATTTGGTCTCACCAGCTGTTTGAATAATAATTAATTAATTCATCTTGAGTTAATTAGTTGGAGAAATTCAAACATGAAGTCTTTTTGAAGACATGCAACAATTATCCCTTTGATTGAGGAATTTATCCCTTAGTTAAGGAGATGAGGGTGAGTTTTATTTGAGTTGTAATTAGTTAGCTCAGTTAACTGAGTTAAGTTCAGTTAAATTATTTCCAAACAGTTCGAGGGATTAATTGTGAGTTTTGTTAGTTAATGTTTCCATGAATGTAACTAGTGTTCTCTAGATAACTGAATATTCTCTCACGAATAACTCATGCATGTCAGTTCAAACAAAGACCCAGTTGAGATCAGATGCAAGGATAGTGTACTATCAGTTGTTAGATTTTTATTTAAGGAAATATATTGCATGCAGAAGGAATTCATTCCTTTAGGATTGCGCAGTTCAAACAGTGTGTTGGAGCAGTATGTGAGAGCAATGTCAGACAAGGTTACAATTGGAGCACCCAGGGAAAACTACGAAAGGAAACATGAGGCTTGGAGGACAAAGGGAAAGACATATGAGTTGTCTGGTCTATCTATGAGCAATGAGGGATTGTATTGAGAGCTGGATAGCTGTGTGAGAGCTAAATCTGTGTGTAATCTTTGAGATATTTCCATTCTATGATAATACAGATAGCAGGGTTTTTAGCTAAGGTTTTCCCCAGTGTATTCTTTTGTGTTTCATGTGTGATTGAATCTTCTTCTCTGTTATATGTGTTCTATTTGATCTTGCTCAAATCGATTAAGCTTCCGCAAGTTTGATTGTAGAAGTAGATTAAGTATTTTGCTTTAGTACATTGCTACAGTGAGAATTTCTACATGGTATCGAAGCAAAGGCTATCAGAGCTGTGAACAGCATATTGATAAGGGAGAAACTTGAAGTTCTTGATTGCAGGTACAAAATTGATTTCTTATCACATCTCAAAATTCACTAATGGAATTCAATGGCCTGAGACTTAAGTATGCCTTGGATGGTAGCTCGAACTACATAGCTTGGAAGGATCGCATGGAAGCAGTAATAGAGGACAATGGTTTGAAGCACTTCATTGATCAAGAAGTCCATGCCCAAGAATTGGCGGAATGGAAGAAATGTGTGGAAAGAGCAAGGAGGATTCTTCTGGAGGGAGTTCGGGACCATATTATCTCAAGTCCCCATGGGAAGGAGACTCCATATTCAATGTGGAAGACATTGAAGGACCTATATCAGAACAACAGTGAATAGAGGAAGCTGGCACTGAAGGACAAGCTTCGGAAAATCAAAATGGAAAAGGGTGACATCATTTCTACATATCTGAACAAGCTAACCACTTGCAGGGATGAACTTGGTAGTGTAGGAATCATGACAGCCGATGATGATATGGTGAGCCTTGCTCTCCTTGGTCTTCCTAAGAGCTTGAATAGCTACCAGGACTTAATGAATGGAAGAGAGAAACTGTTAGATTGGGAATGACTGTGGTCAGATCTAATGCAAGAGGAGATCAGGAGGAGCACCAGAGATGGCTCTTCATTTAAGCTTGATGATGAAGAAAACCTAGCCTTGGTCAATAAGGCGAGGAAAGGGAAAGGGAAGGCTTCCCATTCCAAATCGAGTTCTTCTCATGGTGGAAAGAAGTTTGAAAAATATAAAGTGAGATGCTCTAATTTTCACGAGGTGGGTCATTATGCAACTAATTTCCCACTAGAGAAATCCAAGAAGGGATCCTCGAAAGGATCAGAAGGTGAGGCACTAGCTTCACAATTCGAATTGGGTTTTACCCTCATCGCATGTATGGTTTCATCAATGGTTGGGTGTGTGTTTGGTATCTGGATAGTGGAGCCTCTTTCCACATGACCGAAGACAAAAGTTTATTTAGTACCTTGGAGGAGAAAGACCTCTAGAAGCGCATAGAGATGGGGGATGATGGAAAGTATCGTGTTTCAGGTGAAGGTATGGTTGTGTTTTAGAGGGAGCATGGAACTCCTCTCACCCTAAATAGAGTAAAGTATGTGCCTGGTCTGATGAAGACGTTGGTCTCGGTAGCAATGTTGGAAGATAAGGGCTGTGGTCTTCAGTAAAGGAAAGGCGTTCCTGAGACACATAGCCATGGGCCAGACCAAGAGGATTGGGATTTGAGTAAAGAATCTCTACAAGCTAGAGGTAGATGATTGTCCTGCACTGAGTTCAAAAGAAGAGATGGTGCAAAGCCAATATATTTGAGAGTTATGGCATAGGCAGTTGGGCCACTTACATCATGGAGCCTTGAAGATCATGCAACATATTTCTACCGAAATTCCTAAAGGTTAAGTTGAGTAGGTAGATACATGCAAAGGTTGTACCTTGGGTAAGTATGCAAAATCTTCCTTTCATGATCGACACAGTCAAGCAGAAGCAATATTGGAGGGAGTTCATACAGATGTGTGTGGACCATTCTCGACAGCCTCCACTGCTAAACAAAGTTACTATGTGATTTTCGTTGATAATTTCTCTCGTAGATGCTAGATCTATTTCATGTAGAAGAAGGATCAAACCTTCTCAAAGTTTTGTGATTTCAAAGCTTTGGTTGAGAAAGAATCTGGGAATAAAATCAAAGCCTTAAGGAGCAAAAATGGTGGAGAGTATGTCTCTCAAGCGTTTAAGGACTTATGTGCATCAGAAGGAATTAAACGAGATTTGACGGTACCTCATAACCCACAATATAATGGGTTGGCCAAAAGGAAGAATAGATCGATCGTTGGAGCAACTCGGGCGATGCTGCATGACCAAGGCCTACCACTTCATTTATGGGCTAAGGCATGAAATAGAGCGGTCTCTTTGCAGAATAGAAGACCACATTGTGTACTTGGGATGAAGACACCAAAGGAATCTTTTTCCAGGAAGAGACCAGATGTGAGTCACTTCAGGATCTTTGGCTCATTGGTTTATTTCCATGTGACCAAGGATGCCCGGAAGAAACTTGAGCCAATAGCTAAGTTGGGGATACTTGTGGGGTACACTGATACACCCCACAACTATCAGGTGTACTTGCCGACCAGTCAAAGGACAGTGGTTCGCAGAGATCTTAAGTTCGATGAGGAGAAGGCCTTGAGAGTTTCCCTTGAGAGGGAGCTCAAACTACAACATGTGGAGGAACTTTTAGTTCCTAAGGAGGAGGAGCCTCAGACTGATGCAGAGCAGCAACATGCATAGGATCCAGGAGTGAAGACATCCACTCATGCAAAGTCTTCCAAAGAGGGACGGAAGTGCACCAAGGAAGCTGACAGATTGTTGTCGGATGCGAGACAATGTAGGAGAACCATCTTCTCAACGCAGATAGAGGAGGTCACCTGTTAGGTACACTGGATACATGGCCCTTGTTGGGTAATGTATTGAGACTGAACCTTCTTCTTTTGAGGAAGTAGTGCAGCAGCCGATTTGGGTTGATGGGATGGTGGAGGAGTATGACTCCATAGTTTGGAACAGTGTTTGTGATGTAGTCCCAAGACCAGAGAACAAGTGAGTGGGGATATCTCGTTGGCTTTACAAGGTAAAGCATGCAACTAATGGTAGTGTTGAGAAACATAAGGAAAGGTTTGTTGCCCGTGGTTTCTCACAGGTCAAGGGGATTGACTATGATCAGACTTTTGCTCCTGTAGTAAGGTACTCATCTATCAGATCTATGTTGGCACTATCAGCACAAATGGGTTGGAAGATCCATCAGATGGACATGAAGACTGCATTCCTCAATGGCAATATTGAGGAAGAGGTGTACATAGAGCAGCCGGAAGGATTTGAGACCTTCGATCGTGATTCAGCTCAAGGAAATATCCCGCATGTAGAAGGAATCCATTCCTTTAGGATTGCGCAATTCAGACAGTGTGTTGGAGCAGTGTGTGAGAGCAGTGTCACAGAAGGTTACAACAGGAGCACCCTGGGAAAATTGTGCAAGGAAATAGGAGGCTTGGAGGACAGAGGGAAAGGCATATGAGTTTTTTGGTCTATCTATGAGTAGTGAGGGATTATACCGAGAGCTAGATAATTGTGCGAGAGCTAAAACTGTGTGTAATATTTGAGATATTTCCATTGTATGATAATACAGATAGCAGGATTTTTAGCTGAGGCTTTCCCAAGAATATTCTTCTATGTTTCATGTGTGATTGAATCTTCTTCTCTGTTATATGTGTTCTGCTTGATCTTGCTCAAATTGATTAAGCTTCTGCAAGTTTGATTGTAGAAGTAGATTACGTGTTTTCCTTTAGTACATTGCATAATCAGATTAATCTACAGTGAGAATTTCTATATCATCATGGTGACGAATCTGATGTCATTTAACATTTTAATGAGTTCGACAAAGGTGCAACTTGGTATCTTTTTCATGTTTAGAGAGTTTGAAAAAGACACGGAAAAGAAAACTCCACATGGTCCCTTTTCGTACATTTGTGTTTCTCAAAGCCTGAAAAGGTAGAAAATGTTACTTGAGAGAACCACTTGACCATTTCAGTCAAGGATTACCTTTTTCGTAAATAGTGCCTCCCAGCCTGAAAAAGGGGTAAACTTATACTGGGCACGTGGCGTTTCACATCTGTTAACGAGTTCGAAACGACAAGGGCTGAGCTATCTTTTTTCTTTTAAAGGGTCGAAAAAGAGCTTGAAAGCAGACCCCCCATTTTATTCTATTTTATAAGTCAAAAGAGAAAAATACTCAGCAATCTCTTCATATGAGTTTTACGAGTCGAGAAAAGAGTTGAAACATGACTCAACATCATTGTCGAACATCCATCACCTGCCACTGAGCAAAAAGGTGAAGTGCATTATCCAATTCTTGAGGCAAAATAGGTCCAAATATTTACAAAAACCTACTATTTTCATGAAAAAATGTATAAAAAGGAGGAAAAGTAAATATTCTTTACCATTTACTACTTTACCTTGCTGTGAAAGACTTTTACTCACTCTTGCCCTAATTGTTCTGGAGTAGATTGTGGGAGATCCGGATGGTCATTCGTCAAGCCACTAATTACAGGTAAGAGCCAAAGCCCTAAGCTTCATTTCCATACCATTTATTCTCGTTTTTAACCATTTTTGGGATTTTTTAGGGAGGATTTGTTGAAAGTTTTTTTCCCTCGGTGCGCAACTTCAGGGCATGGAATTGCACCAGTCAAGGTTAATTAACACAACCTTTCACGCTGTCAACGCAACTATTTTTAAGGCAGGAGCATCTGAGCCATGAATAGGGAAAAACCCTATTTCCTCTTAAAACCACTGTTGAAACTTGAAATTTATGGGCCAAAAATTATTATTGACTCAAATCTATGGCTTTTGCAGGAAAGAATCGCTGAAAATGGTAGACTGGAAAGAACAGGAGCACGAGGATGTGGACACACAGGCACTAAATGATCCAAATTGCTTGGAAGCTTTGAGGGCCTGTGGGCTCCTCAAGTTCTTTCTCACGCCAAGGATGTGAGCCCAACTTGAGTTGCCTCGATACCTGATTAGTCTCTAGTACATAAATTGGGTGATATTCGTCATTAGTAACCAGGAGCTGGAGTTAGAAACTTCGGCTATATATTTCATCACAGGATTGTCCCGAAGAGGGGAACCAGTCAACTTATACGGGTCATGACCGATTGGGGCAAGCATATCCATGTTGCTTGCCAAACATTTCCCTAGAGCCCACAAATCCAAGAGTCGCAAGATTGAGATTTCCACCGTTTAGGATATGACACTGAGAGCGCTACTATTGACTATCAACAGAGTGGCGGGGTCCCAGGCAGTGCACGAGACTAACAAGTCGAAGTTCCTATATGTTATCGATTGCACAGCACTAACAATCTTCAACTGGGTAGAGGCCATCAAGATTTGTGATGCTGATCATGTAAAGGTTCAACCAGATCGAACCCTAACACCTTATATCCTAACCTCGTTGGGGACATGCAAAGAAAAAGAGAGAAAGAGCAGACTGCTTTGATACCACTGATTTGAATTTAAACAAGAATGCAACAAAGTATAGATATAACCATAAATACAAATATAAAATAGAAATAATACTTCCTTTCATTAATATCAAATAATGAAATATGCTTACAAACATAATGGAAATGAGACTAGCTTGGGGTATGGTAGCTTATCTATGAGAAGAGATGTGGCGGCTACATGCCTCTAAACTGTGTTACAATGAGGCTGAAAGGACTATTTATTATTGAGAAACAATGGAAAATCCTAAACATCCAAAAACCTAACCCTAAGAGATGAGGTGCCAAAACTGTGGGCCTCGTTTGGGTAAATTGGTATATCAACTTCTCGGGGTCATGACTTTGGCATACGATCATCGTTTGACTATCATAATACCTCGCTTCGAAGACGTAGAAGAGAAGGTCGAAAAAAAATCAGAAAGATTGCTTGGATAGCTTGAAGGATCTCCGATTTCCCTAAAAACATCGTTTAGGGCCTCAAAACGGATCCCGAAGTTCAGGACCCAAAAGTCTGTGAAAAATAGTAAACTGTGCTACAATTAAGGATACCCAAAAACTCAAAGAGACAGTGTTGGGGGTCCAAGTGAAATAGGTAGGTGGCCACCAATATCCACCTAGATCAATAAAGGTCACATTTTGTTATAATAAATGAAATAGAGAGCACACTGTGTTGCACATGGTTTGAATAAGTGAATTAGAAAATGTGAAATTTTTTGATAATGGTTAAAGAAAAAATAATAATATAAATTTTCAATTTTATAGGAAAATGAATAAAAGGAATTAACAAAAATTTATTTTATATGAATTTTTTAATTTGATATAAAAGAATAGAAAACAATAAAATTTGTAGATTATTAAAGAAAGTTATTAAAAAGTGATCTTGATTAATAAAAAGGAAAACTATATTAAAAAGAAAACCCTAATGTAGGAAAATCTAAATGTAGAAATAAATTAAACTTATTGAATTATAGTATAAATTGATGTTGTTATCATCTTTGTTATTAAGTGATCAAAAGAGAATAATGAAAAGAATAAACATTATATAAATTATTATACAAATACATTTATCAAATTCTATTCATCTATAAAGAAAGATGGTTGTCTCTTGGAAGAAACGATATTATCAATGTTAAGAAAGGTCTAAAATTTTATAATTATTATTGTATGGTTTTATTGTCTAGCCATCAAAGTGATATCAAAACTCTAGATAGCCACTGTGACTACATCATAAATTAAAATTTGAAAATTACAAACAATCTTTTTGTTTTAATATTTTCTATATGTGGTGGGATCCTCAACAACTTTTTTATTTTTATTTTTTCCACGGGCTGAAAATGCTCAGGCTTGCTCAAGGGCTACAAGGCACATGAATAAATATCAGATTTAGAAATTTCAATGATTGTTGTTGTATGTACCAACAACATAGCAAACTCACACATTGGCATTATTGATAAAATCAATCATTTCATTAAATGTTGAGAAAAGAACGTTGTTATAGAATTGAGCAATGCAATTTATAATATTTAACAGCAAAAATAAATGTTCTAATATGGATAACTACGTCATATATCTTATGTCATTATCTTTAGATATTGTTGGTATATTCGTGCATGATTTTTAAATAAGCGCAGTGATTTTTTATTCTTAAACATTGCAAAAAATCATTCAAAACTAAAATATTTAAAAATATTTGATACTTAGGTAAATAATATACTTTTTATTAGTGACTTCCCATCATAATTTAAGTTTTTAATGAAGGGAAAAACCAAAATGACAGGCAAATAAAAATATGAAACATGGATGAGAGGTAAATAAAAATATGTTGTCAGGGTCTCGATCTTGAGACCTATGGAGAAAAGTAATAACATGGATTATTAGCACAAGAATTGTCATCATAAAGGGGAAAAAATCAGAAGCTCTATGTCCATGGATAATCAACACAATACCAGACCTGTGAGATCTGTAGAGGGATGTCAGAGTGGGGAAGCGAATGTGAAGGACAAGCCGCAGGAGGCCCAAGCTAGCCATGGCTTACGATGTCAGAGTGGGGAAGCGAAGATGAAGGAAAATCGATCAAGATACTTGTGTTGTGCTTTTAATAGGGAGTGGGTACTTGTGTTGTTCGTTTAATGGGCAAGACACTGGCATTAGAGAAACCTTGGAATTTATATGGAACAATCGAGGCATAACTTTTTCCTATAGCTTAATATTTTATTGTATTGCCTAAAAATTGGAAGGAAAAATATTTGTAATGGGATACTTTATTTTTACATTTGATTTTAATTAAATTGTAAAAATTATAATATTAATTATATTCTAATGAATTAAAAGTGTTTCAAATCCCAACCTTTATAAAAATCACTCTTTGATTTGTGGTAAGGATCTTTCAAAAGTATTTAATTTGGATAAAAAAAATGGGTTATGGGCTAGATTTTTTTTGGTTGACTACTAAACATATTTAATTTGTTTTTCTTTCATGTTTGGGTTACAAGCTATTTGTTTTGTTTACTGTAAAATAATGATGAAAAGGTAAAACCTAGGCAAATGATTTCTAAATGATGCCCATCATTGTTGCCTATACATAATTGTAAACAATAATGTTGTCTTTACTTATGAGTGAAAATATGTTTCACTCACCTTTGAAGTGGAAAATTATTTTTTTGGTAGTGTAAAACATTAGGTGAATACCATACTAGAGAGTTCATACAAAAGCTCCATGCATTTAGACAATGTAGAAAGATACCAGCCTAGATCCATCTTAACTCTGGCTCTATCAAGCATCGAGAGGGATCAAATCTCTCGAGGTGCAAACCTCTTTTTTGAGTGTAAAACTTGAGGAAAGGTTTACACATCGAGAGATTTTATCCATCTCGGTGCTTGCGAGATCTAGAGTTAAGATGGATCTAGGTTGGTTTCACTCATGTGCGGCCAAAGAAAATCTATTGAACATATGAATAATTTTATCAATAATATGTAAATACATCTAATATTAATATAACCATTTTATATGCTAGATATGTCTGAGATTTATTTGGTCATTTTAATTTTAAATTTTCTTAGTTACAGTTTGTTGAGATGATAAATATTGTTAATAAATCTAACGATGAAATAAAAAATTTGAATGCAAAGTGACAATGTAATAGTGTTGAATGATAGAAAATGTGAATAATAAAAATGTAGTCAATTACAAATAGTCTTCATTGTGATCAATCTCAAACTATTTTCTTCTACTATTCTTATTGTCACTCTTGTTAGTTTTGTCATATTTTCATATCAATTATATGAAAAGGACAGTTGAAATCATAAACCATTTAAATATTTGGCTCGAGTTGTTATAATAAACATCATATCTTGTCTCTCTTGTTCTCCAATATTAATAGGTTGAATTACTATATCACAATATTCAATGTACATTGCTAATAATTTTTGGTTCTTACATTGAAATCAATGCACAATATTAATCTAATCACTTCGAAATTAATGTGCCATCATACATTTATTTACATCTAATAAAAGATAGACATATACATCGAAATTAGTGCATCTAATGCAAGAAATCAAATAGGATTAGAAATTAACATCTACACTGCAAATCAATGCATCGAATGCAAGTAATCAAATATGATTAGAAATCAACATCTACACTCAAATCAATGTATCTAATTAAAATAACCAAATAAGATTAGAAACCAACATCTACACTGAAATCAATGCATCTAGTGAAAGGAATCAAATATGATTAGAAATCACCATCTACACTGAAATCAATGCATTTAGTGCAAGCAATAAAATATGATTAGAAATCATCTACATTGAAATCAATGCATCTAGTGTAAGAAATCAAATATAATTTTAAATAAACATATACAGTGTAATTACTCCATCCAATGCAAGAAATCAAATAGGATTAGAAATCATCATCTACACTGAAATCAATGCATTTAGTGCAAGTAATCAAATAGGATTAGAAATTACCATCTACACTGAAATAAATGCATTTAGTGCAAGCAATCAAATAGGCTAAGAAATCATCTACATTAAAATCAATGCATCTAGTGCAAGTAATCAAATATCATTAGAAACCAACATCTACACTAAAATCAATGCATCTAGTGCAAGAAATAAAATAGGATTAGAAATCACTATCTACACTTAAATCAATGCATCTAGTGCAATAAATATTCTTCCATCTCCCCGCCCCATCTATATCTATATCTCCCTCCATCTCGCCTTCTTTGTCTCTTTATCTCACCCCCCCAAACATACACACTCTCTCACTCCATATATATCAATCTCTTTGTCCCTCTCTCCCTCCCTACATCTCTCTCTTCTCTTCACCTTCCATCTATATCTATATCTCCCTCACTCTCTATATAACACCCCCAAAACATACACTCTGTTTCTCCAATATCTCTAACTATCACTCCCTCCTCCTCTCCCTCTCTCTCTCTCTCTTCCCCTTCTCTCCCTCTCCCCCTCTTCTATCTTTCTTCCCTCTCGTTGTCCTCTCTCCCTCTCTCTCCATCTTCCTTATCTTTCCCTCTCTATCTCTCTCACCACCTTTATCTCTCTATGTCTTTCTTCTTACATTCATCTCTCTCCCTCTCCATATCCATCTCTCTCTCCCTACCTCTCTCTAATCTCTCACATCCTCTCTCTCTTCCTTTCCCTCCCACATCTCCCTCTCTCCCTTTCTCTCTCTCTCTCCCTTCACCTTCCAAATATGTTACTATATGCCTCTCTCTCTCTCCTTCTCTCCATCTCTCCTTCTTTGTCTCTTTATCTCACCCCCAAACATACACACTCTCTCTATATTCCTATATGCCTCTCTCTCTCCTTCTCTCCATCTCTCCTTATTTGTCTCTTTATCTCACCCCCAAACATACACAATATATCTCCATCTCTCCCTTGTCACTCCCTCTCTCTCTCCACTTATCACTTTCTATGTATTTCTTCTTCCATCCCTCTCTCCCCCTACAACTCCATCTCTTTATCACTCCTCTCTCTTAAGTCCTCTCTCTCATCCTTCCTCTCTCTACCTTTCTCTCCTACCTTTCTCTTTCTTCCCCCATCTCTCTCTCTCTCTCTCTCCTAAAATCCTATCTCTTCCCCATCACTCTCTTCCTCTCTCTTAATTCCTCCTTCTCCTACCTCCCTCTATCTTCCCCCCTCCTTCTCTCTCTCTCTCTCTCTCTCCTCGCCCCCCAATATCCTATCTCTTCACCCATCACTCTCTTCCTCTCTCTTAAGTCCTCTCTCTCATCCTTCCTCTCTC
>APFE031551212.1:63096-83432 GCA_000404065.3 Pinus taeda
CTCTCTCTCTCTCTCTCTCTCTCTCTCTCTCTCTCTCTCTCTCTCTCTTCATCCAATCCTCTTGTTATAGCAAACAAATCCATCTTTCTCACAAGAAAAATTTCCCTATATCCTAGACGAAAACTAGAAACAAACAGACAATTGAAATAACTCTTTCCGTAAGTCTACCTTGTTTGAATTACAAATACAAAAGCTGGTGAATAAGCCTCTTACCTATTCATGAAATACTTGATGAAGATCCTCCCAAATGCCTCCAATATCCTACTTAGATGATAAGCTTTCTAATCTCAAACTAGAAGCATAAGTTTATCTTCTCTGAGTTCTGACCTCCTCAATTCTTTTGCCATATAGTCATTTTATAGGGCAAGAGGAAGAAGTTTCAGATCCAAAAGAGGAGGGTGAGATCCCCTAATTAATTGATTGGAGTTCCTTTAGGAAAGGGATTAAGATCCATCATTTAAGGGTTATAGCTTGAATAGGCATAACCTAGAAGCTTTCAGTTGGGATATATATGAACAACTATGTTTCTAGAATGTAATTTTTTATTTTTACTTTCTTTGATTCACTTGTGTAGTCCACGGTGGTAGATAGAGCACAATTTTGCACTATTCTCAGGGATAGTTTTAGCAATTGTGCAGAAAATTCTAGGAAAATGAGTGCAGACAATACTTAACGAGGTATACAAGCCAGTTTTCCCAAAATTCTCATCTCCTTCTAGGTATTTTTGGTTGTTTGACCTCTAAGGGAGCTTAACGAAACATGTTCACAAATGATAAAAGATCCATTAAATTGCTCAAGTGTCATGGTGACAAAACGATATGTAATAGATTGCACCCTAAAGTGTGAAGTCTGTGTAGTAATTTTTTAAAATATTGAAGTGCTTTATCACACTAAAGATTGGATCAGAGACAATGATCAGAAGTCTGAAAGAAACATTCAAGGATTATGATGCAAATGTATATATATAATCATCATTGAGGTAGGCATTCCCATACTCAGAGTAAATCTAACATGATGAATAAGTACCTAAAAACTCAAAACTCATAGATAGTAGTCACATTATGGATGCAACCATCTATTATAATTCGTGTACATAATCATGAATATAAAACTCCTCGGAACCTGGATTGATCAAACTAGATCTAGGGTCTTGATATTCATCTTCTCAATCGACAGTACGAATTTGGCCATGCGAGTGAATGCCTCGAAGCCAAACATGGTAGAAACCACTTCATTACCGGTCAATGATGTGAAGCATTAACAAGCACGAGAGAAACCACCAATGTGATAGAGTGTTGTGTTCAAGAGTGACATACTTCCTTTATGATAAATATAAAATGGACACCTTTTCCCAAATTTCCCCCACCATTGCTGGTAAGTACCTTTTTATCTTTTACAAGCTTGAGGAGGATAACATATGCTTGTCCTCTAAGCTCATCCTTTAGATGAGTCCATTGAAGTATTTTTAATGAACCCTACAAAGGAATGGTTTGGTCTCGTTATGTTTAACGAGTCCCAAATTGTTTAACTTTTACGAGTCCAGTAAAGGGGTGACTTGATGTGGTTTTCTTTTAAGAGTTTTGAAAAAGACACAAAAAGGAAACTCATTCAATTATTTTACCATACAATTTTAAAAAGCTTGAAGAAGGTAAAGCTCAGTGTTTTTTAGTTTTCGTGAGTCATAATAAAAACATAAGTAAAATGCATCATGTTCTTTTTCGTAAGTTTAGTCCCTCGGTTCCAAAAAAGGATAAAATAATACAAGAGAGAACTCTATTGATCATGTTTGATCAACATATACCTTGTAAAAAATCTTAGCTTAGTCCATAAAAGGGGTAAGCTTATACTGAGTGAATGATTGTTCATTTACTTTTATGATTTCGAACAAACAATTACTCGATGATCTTTTCATATTTCAAGAGTCTAAAAAGGGATTAAAATAGGAATCTAGGGTTTCACTTTTCGTAAATTTTAAGAGCCTGAAAAGTGATAAAAATTTGTTGATAGTCAAAATGATTCATTTTCATGCTGTAACATGTCTTGCACATTAAAAACTCAATATATCATCACAATTTCTCAGTATTACGGTAAAAAACATAAAATTTTCATTTTTAAAGGCCTTAAATATAAAAAATAATATTTTAATCACTTAAAAACCTATAAAAGTTGAAAAAGTAATTTATTTTTTACCACTTGCATTTTTACCAATTGAGAGCAGAAAAAGGGGCTTTTTACCACGAAACTTCCATGACTTTTTCTGAGCCAACTGGTGGACAAAACTGCGAACCGCTTCCTCCAGGTAAGAGATAGAGTGTTGTGTTCAAGAATGACATACTGCCTTTACGATAAATGTAAAATGGACACCTTTTCCCAAATTCCCCCCACCATTGCTGGTAAGTACCTCTTTATCTTTTACAAGCTTGAGGAGGATAACATATGCTTGTCCTCTATGTTCATCCTTTAGATGAGTCCATCGAAGTATTTTTAATGAAAAAACCAAAACACTTCTTTCATGCCTCGCAGGAATATGGATAACTTAGGAAAATTTCTACCAAATACCCCCACCAATTTAAACAACCAACCTTCCCTCTTCTTCGGTGGTTGTGAATTTGATCTTCCTCATTAAATTCTCACTCATTCAAATATCCCTCAATCAACTGACACTAGATCAGAGTTGCAGGAAACCAAGTCATGAAGATCATTGGCGGCCGAGCCAGTGATAGTTAAGAAGCAGTTCATATTAAGTTTGGGAGCCAAGCCTCCCTATATTTAAGGAAGTTGTTGGAGACTTCAGTTGTATAAAGAAGGAGGCCTATAGCCTCATTAGGATTGGGATTTTTTTATGTATGAGAACTAAGTATTTTCGAGTTGAAGGATTGTGGCAAAACACTGTTACGCAATTTTTTGATATGATAATGAGAATGAGCATTTCCTTGATCCATCACTGAGTTGACTCAGAGGGCTGAAGCTCTTGGGTTAGGGCCCAACCCTAGCATGAGAGGTGCCTCTTATTGTACTTGTATTCTTAGGGTAGTCGATAGATTAATTGTCAAATTGATTTTGGCATTATTTCATTGCAAGTATTGGTTAATTTGATTAGTTTGCTTCCATTTGTGCATATCTTTAGCAGTAGCTTTAGAGAGATAAAGGAATACAAAAAAGGCTAATATCAGGTGGATCTTGCCTCACTCCTCCCTTCAAGGACCATGGTTTGAGGAAAAACTCATATTCAACTCCAAAAAGATAGAATTCTGATTTCTTATGGAATTTAGGGTTTTCTCCTAAATAGACCATCATCTTTCTAGTTTTCAAGAATAGGTTTTAGTTGTTATTTCTGATATCTCCAAATTTTATTAGGTCTCATGGTGTTTCACAATATGCTACAAGTATTTCCATGCATAAACTAGGCAACTAAATGAGGGAATTATCTTTTCTTATGTTGATTGGAAATCTTTCTTGTTTGACATGATTCATGGGTAAATTCCAGTGATGTGTGTATTGCAGGAGTTACAATAGTGTAGGAAGATCTCATGTCAGCAGCCCCAGAATAACCTTATCCATCCATGATTAGTAAAAGCCACTAATACCATAAACCGATTTATCATTCCATAATAACAACTTTCCATGTTTGTTGAGAAAATACGACCATCTTACAAACTTTGGTTTGAGTTTTGAGGAATTCGTAGCCACTCCCTTGCCTTATTTATCCCATGATTCACCTTCCCTAAGCCTTATACCACCTTCCAAATCACTCTTTATGGTTTCAGCCGGATCCTGTAGGAATACAGGGGATCTTGTAGGAATACAGGGGATCCTGTAGGATCATTAGGACATCCTGTAGGTGCATTATCAAATCTTGTAGGACAACCTGTAGTGGAATGTTTAAGGTCGATTTGTGGAAAATGCATCCAGAAATATAGGAGAAGACCCCTACTTGCCTCCCAATCCATGTGACCCTTCACAACCATCTCTCTGCACACCTAACCCACCTGCCATACAACCAAGAAGAATTTGCATTCATATTTTCACAAAAGGGACAAAAAGGAAAAAAGGTTATTGTGTTCATTCATATGCACAACAGTAAAGTGTTTGATTATCTCAAGTTGCATGCTTAGGGATAGTTAGGATTACACATATGTTAGCTTAGAATTCTTCTGAAGAAAGATCTCTTAACAAATAGCTAGATGAGTGGTGTGTTTAAAGAATTTATTTCAGTCTTTAATTACCATAGTAGACAATATGTCAATTCTCTCAATTAGGGTAAAATTCCCCTTTCTCCATTGGTAATCAAACTTCTTCTAAATCAATAGAAGGCTGACTTGAGAAACCCTAGTGGTCTATCACCATCTCAATTTGATAGAGTGTTGTGTTCAAGAGCGACATACTGCCTTTGCGACAAATGTAAAATGGACACCTTTTCCCAAATTCCCCCCACCATTGCTGGTAAGTACCTCTTTATCTTTTACAAGCTTGAGGAGGATAACATATGCTTGTCATCTAAGCTCATCCTTTAGATGATTCCATAGAAGTATTTTTAATGAACGCTACAAAGGAATGGTTTGGCCTCGTTATGTTTAACGAGTCCTAAACTGTTTAACTTTTACGAGCCAAGTAAAGGGGTGACTCGATGTGGTTTTCTTTTAAGACTTTTGAAAAAGACACGAAAAGGAAACTCATTCAATTCTTTTACCGTACAATTTTAACAAGCTTGAAGAAAATAAAACTCACTGTTTTTTAGTTTTAGGGAGTCAGAAGAAAAACATAAGTAAAATCCATCATGTTCTTTTCCGTAAGTTTAGTCCCTCAGGTCCAAGAAAGGATAAAATAATACAAGAGAGAACTCTATTGATCATGTTTGATCAACATATACCTTTTTTGTAAACAGTCTTAGCTCAGTCTGTAAAAGGGGTAAACATATACTTAGTGGACAATTGTTCATTTACTTTTACGATTTCGAACAAACAAGTACTCGATGATCTTTTCATATTTCAAGAGTCTAGAAAGGGATTAAAATAGGAATCCAGGGTTTTGCTTTTCGTAAATTCTAAGAGCCTGAAAAGTGATAAAAATATGTTGATACTCAAAATGATTCATTTTCATGCTATAACTTGTTCTGCACATTAAAAAATCAATATAATTGCTCAGTATTAGGGTAAAAAACATAAAATTTTCATTTTTAAAGGCCTCAAATATAAAAAACAATATTTTAATCACTTAAAAACCTATAAAAGTTGAAAAATAATTTATTTTTTACCATTTTAATTTTTACCAATTGAGAGCAAAAAAAAGGGCTTTTTACCACGAAACTTCCATGACTTTTTCTGAGCCAACTGGTTGACGAAATCGCGAACCGCTTCCTCTAGGTAAAACATAGAGTGTTATGTTCAAGAGTGACATATTGCCTTTACGATAAATGTAAAATGGACACCTTTCCCAAATTTCCCCCACCATTGTTGGTAAGTACCTCTTTATCTTTTACAAGCTTGAGGAGGATAACATATTCCTGTCCTCTAAGCTCATCCTTTAGATGAGTCCATCGAATTATTTTTAATGAACAAAACCAAAACACTTCTTTCATGCTTCGTAGGAATAGGGATAAATTAGGAAAATTTCTACCAAATACCCCCACCAATACTTATATATAGGCATTGCCTTGGCCCGTTTCGTAAAGTGATCAACTGCAAGGCTAATATACCCATGTCCCCTGGCCATGTGAGGGTTACAGGGGACAAAATATATGCCCCATTTTTTTAAATGACCGACAACTATAATAGGGTGCAGAGGAGCTCGAGGTGCTCACATCTTGCGATCATGACCTAGCAATTATGGCATTTTCTGAATGCAATTATGCAATCTTTAAACATGGAAGGCCAAAATAAATAACACACAATATTTTTTGGGCAGTGGCATACCGAGACATATGACTTCCACATGTTCCATAATGGAAATCATTTAATGCTTTTCCAGCCTCTTGGAGAGTTAAACAATGTCAAAGATAGAATCGGCACCGCGATCGTAAACAGTGTCACCAACAATATTGTATTGCCGAGATTAGTACCAGATTCGATGACAATGAGTTCAAGATAACTAAGGCCTAAATTATGGGTTTGAAGATATATAATGATATCTCCATACCAAGAATCAGATGTACTAATCAGAAAGAGAGATTCATCAACAAGTGAATCTTCTTCCACAATTTCTGTGTCAGTATGGGGAAAATCACACAACAATTCAACAAAAACCAAATATTTCTTTGTTTTAGATCTTTCAAATTCTAAATCAAAATCTTGCAATATAACTATCCATTTGGAGTGTTTCCCCCCTATAAATGCTTGGTAAAAATATACATCATAGGGTTGCAATCCAAAATGATAGTTGTTTTTCACAAAAGTATATAGTGACGAAAATGTTGAACAACTTGAATAGTCGCCAAAGCTAGCTTCTCCACATGTGCATATTTGATCTCATTTTTAGTGAGATTATACTCATATAATGAATCACATGTTCACTACTAGAGTCATCCTCTTGAACTAACACCATGCCAATCGTGGCATCAGATGTAGCTAGGTATATAAACTAATTTCGATGATAATCAAGTGGATGCAATAACGACGTGTTAGTAAATGCATTTTAAATGCATCAGAAGCTTTTTTAGCAAGCTCATCCCAGATAAAGGAATGCCCTTTTTCAATAGGCAGGTAAAACCCTGGGTCAGTTCAGCATAGTTATGGGTGAACCTACGTAATAAATTTTCTTTCCCTTGCAAACTCTAGAGTTGTCGTAGACTAGAAGGAGAAGGTAAATTTAGAATTGTCTCTACCTTAAGGGGATCAACATGAATGCCTTCATTTGAAATGATGAATCTTAGAAGTCGACCGGATTGTACACAAAAAACGCATTTGTGAAGATTCAAACGAATATTGTAATGCCTACATCAAATGAAAAGTGCTTTTAAATGCAACAGGTGATCCTGCCTTTTCATTGAATGAATTGGTAGGTCATCTAAATAGGATTGTACAATATGTTTGATATCATGAAATGTGCAATAAATTGCTCGTTGAAAAGTTGTGCCAGCATTTTTTAAGCCAAATGAGAGTTTACGATAGGAAAAAGTCCCCCCTAGGTAAATAAATGTAGTTTTATGTTGATGAGTAGGGATTATGTTTATATGATTGTAGCTAGAAAATCCATCCATAAAAGAGAAAACCTTGTTTCCAGCAAAATGTTCTACAATTTGATTGATATACGGGGTCAGTTAAAGGAATGGGGTAAATGAATGTTGCTTTTAACAGTTTTTCAACCTCAGCATTTATAGCGGCAACTTTTTGTCGATGTACTAGACGTAATCGTTGTCTGACAGGCTTAGCATACCGGTAAGTCTTAATTTCATTTGCAACTATACTAGGGTCGATTCCTGGCATTTGTTCATAAGACTAAGCAAAAATGTCGCAGAATTCCTAAAATAGGGCTTTATATGTATGAATCTCTTCTAAAGAACAAGAAGATCCTATATGAATATTTTCAGTAATTCCAGGTTTTATTGGGATGTTTATTGGTACCATGGCTGACATGTTTCCTAAATTATTCTCCAAATGAGAAAAATGGATAGGTATGGGACATGGAGGATCACTAATAATCTGAGATAAAAACATAGACAAGAAATTATTCTCAACTTTGTCAAAATAGGGTAAGAAAGATGAGAGATGATGATTATTGTCCCATGGCATTTCATCCAAATTCATTACTTCCATAATCCCTTCATCAGTTAAAAAATATTAATAAAGGGTCAGACATTGAAATTGGTTCCAAGAGTGATAAATTAGAATATTCATCGATGATCATATCGATTCGATCATGTTCAGATGTGGATGGGTTGGAAAAGGATTGGACTACCTCATAAGCCAATTCAAAAGGAATAAGAGGCATCTCACACCATATAAGGTTAATTCTGACTCTAAAGGCACTTTCCAAGGATCTGAAGATTCAAAATTACTTGATGTAATCATATTAAACTGGGAAACATTATGAGGAGGATCTGGTGGAGGGTATGCAAAGGTTCCCATTAAATATGAGTCTTTGAGAATATCGACAATAACTTCTTCATATGGAGTAGTCAATTTTCCAACAAAAGGAACACTACCAGTAGAATTACAGTCTGAAGTGTAATACGACAATTGCTCTAGTTTCACAATTTTTCCTTTGTGAGGAAACATGATCATTCAAAAAAATGACAAGACCACTGCCACAATGACATAAGTCCAGCTTCGTCCAAGTAAAAGGTTATAGTCAATCTGAGCATCAACAACCTAAACTTCAACTGTAGTTGTTTTACCATCTAATTCTATAAGTAAATCATTCAAATTCCAAAAGGGAGAAAACCTCTTCCATCAAATGCTTTCAAATTCATGTGATACTGATTGATTGTTGGAGAGCCTAAGGCTTTCCAACAAGAAATGGGCACAATGAATGTGGATGTTCCTTCATCAATCATAGTATGAAAAACCCATCTAGTTTTGACATGGACTGGTATTTGAAAGGCCAATTGATGTGGGAGTCACGATACATGATTTTTTAGATCAAACACAATTAATTAGAGTCCTGAGGATCTACTACTCCAATAGTTGATACAAGTAATTTCCTTTGTGTTGGACAAGTCTGCAACACTTCAAGAGCTAACATTGTCGAAGGTGACATTGTCAAATCTTCAACAATATTGTAATTCTGAGTAGCCCTAGCATGAGGGTTAAAGGCTAACTTTCGAAGAACACCCTTAGGAGGTAGTTGAATTACCATATCAAGAGTAGGTTTTTCATTGTGTAATGGTTAAGAATTAGGAGTGGATGTGAAAGTTTGTTCAGGTGAACAAGAACCAGCTCCACCTTCGATAGGACATTTTGATCCATTGTCTTTAGATCTCATTTCTACCATAATTGTGGAAGACATCATCATGATATATGTTGATGTGGATGAGGAGGATTGGTTATGAGAAGCCATATTCTTATCTTGAGGAGCAAATGGGTCCTTCAAAACATTGGGGATGGGTAAACCTTTAATGAATTTAGAAACTTCGACACGATGAGGGCACTCCTTAGTGTAATGATCTTCATCACAGATTAAACAAGGATAACAAGGTTTCTTCTTTTCATGAGATGGTTCGTTCTTGATTGATTTCTCTTTAGGATAAGTTTCTTGTTTAACTTTTCCTTTTCCCTTTTTCTTACCTCTAGATTGCTTATTTTTTCCTGTAGATGATTCTACGACATTTATTTCAGAAGTAATTTCAGGAGAAGGATCTTCTTCGAGTGAATTAGAAAAAGCCAAAATCTGAGTTTTCTAAGAATTTTTCTTTTTGTTCTTAGATTTTTGGTTGACAACACCAATCATACCATCAACAACATGTGGACCTGTATGGTTTGGGTTGGTTTGATGAGGACGAGGCAAATATAGGATTTTTTGATACAAATTGCCCATCTGACTATAAAAAATATCTAAGTATTGGGCACGAGTGATTACTTTCTTCTTAGTTACAACATCACCTTTGGTAACAACTTCAGTAATTGCTCGCAAAAGAGATTTTATGAACCATTCGGCTAAAATGTAGTCTGGGATATAAACTTTAACCAAACGACATCTTCGTCTCCATTCATGAATGTGATATAATATATGGGTTGAAGTTGACTGTTTTAAAGAGGTTAAAAGTTTAGTTTCATTATCATATTGAATGGGTAACTTAAAATGTGTCAAAACGGCAGTAGCAAGGGCATTAAATGTACTGAAGGAAGTGGAAGTTCTACATACCAATTGGTTTCCAAACTATTTAAGATTCATTGAAAAGGTTGTAACCTAATAGAATCATCAATTGATGAGTTCAAGACACACCAAAAATGATAAGTCATAACATGATTTGGTGGGTCTTCTCCTGATTTATATTCAAATCTAGGAAAGTCACTAAACAACTTTGTAGCGATGGCCGCCCAATATGGTAAATAGAAAATAAGGTCATTTGTTAATCGAGATAGGTTTGGTAAACACAAAGTTGCAATAAATGGTAACTGACAGTTAGGATCCTGTGGCGCATATTTATAACCCTAAGGGACGAGTCCTGTATTGGGAAGAGGATACCTAGGATATCCAGGAATACCCCTAGCAGTTGGAACTTGCATACCCCCCATATATCTAGGATGAGACATACCGAATTGCGTTTAATAGGTACTTGAAAAGTATGTTCGGCGTATGGTTGATTCTGGAAAGGAGGACACTAACCCATTCTACCTTGAATGAACTGTCCTTGAAAGGGTTGACCCTCCAAAGGTTGACCTTGGAGGAATTGGGTTTGAAAAGGATGACCTTGAAAAATATGACTCTAGGGTTGGCCCTGTAAATTTTTTCCTTGAAACAACACTTGAACATATGGCATACTAGGTTGCATGATATGTATTTAGGGTATAAACTAAATTGTAGGAACAATTTGAAAAGCAAATACCAGAGGGATATTCTAAGTAATTGGTTTCATTGTTACTTGAGAAGTAAGTTGAATGGTTACTTGAGATAATCCGGGGATGGGAGTTCGCAGTGAACTTGTATTGAGTTTGAACAAATGTTGGTACAACAGTCTGAACCAATGTTTGTGGAGTACTTGGGACAAGTTTCTAGTGTAGTTGTTGAACAAATTTTTATGGATTAACCTAGACAGGTTGTTGGAGTTGAATAGAAATACCTTGAATGGGCATTTGCTACATAGGTTGTCAAATAAGTTGATCAGGTTGATACATAGGCACTTTAGGAGCAACTAGAATTGGCTGTTGATTAAATGAAGGATTCCATATCGTATTCACCCCAAGGTATGGCATTCCAAAGGTGGGTTGAGGCATAACAGGTTGACCTAAATCGGTTTGAATCATCTAACCATAATTTAGATAATGTCTGGTTAGGGGTTTCCCCCCAGCCATAGGGTAATATCCAACTAAAGGTTGTCCTCTAGGAGGAGGATATGATGGTTGTCCTCCAAAGGGGTAATAACAACCTATTGGGTTAATTTGAGGATTACCTAGGTTACCGGAAATCATATTAATAAATTGATCAGATGTCAAACCCTAACTAGTAGGATTAGTTACACCAACCGCATTGTTGAAGTTTGATTTGAGGAAAAATCTCCTGAATAAGCTCCAACAAGAGAGTGATATCTAGGAGGTAGAGAACCACCATATAATGTGTAGAAATTTCCTGCCAATTCTATACAAATCTACCTGTAAGATCTATGTAGAAAATATGATTGTAGATTAACTAGATAATGCAATATACCAAAGCAAAATACTATAATCTACTTCTACTATAAAACTTGTGGAAGCTTAAAGATCAAGTTGAATTAGAGTTGAACACATATAACCATAAGAAGAAGAATAAATACACATGAAACACAAAAAATACTCAGGGGAAAGCCTGATCCAGGTGGATGTTGGTGGCCACCCACCTATCCCATTTGGACCCCCACAACTATCTCTTTCAGTTTCTTCAATTTCCTAAATTGTAGCATAGTTTACTATTTTTAGAAGTTTTTTGGGTCCTAAACTTTCGGAGCCATTTTGAGGCCCTAAATGACGTTTTTTGGGAAATTTGGGGGCAACATTGGTTCATTCCCAAGGTGGTAGTGCTCGGATAGATCTTTCTAACGAGCTATTGTACGCGTCAATCAGAGATCGTATGCCAAAGTTACGACCTCGGGAAATTGATGTACCAATTTACCCAAACGGGGCCCACAATTTGGCGTTTCATCTTCTAGGGTTAGGTTTTGGGATGTTAAGGGTTTTCCATTGTTTCTCAACAATAAAGAGGCCTTTGAGCCTCATTGTAACATAGTTCAGAGGCATGTAGCCACCACATCTCTTCTCAGAGATAAGCTACCATCGCCCTAGCTGGTTTATTTCCATTACTGTTTGTAAGCATATTTCAGTATTTTACATTAATGAAATGAGGTATTATTTCCACTGCATATTTATGTTGATGGTTATCTCTGTAATTTGTTGTGTTCCTGTTTAAATCCGGATCAGTGGTATAAGAGCGGTCTGCTTTTTCTCTGTTTTTCTTTGCATGTCAACAACGAGGTCGAGATATAAGGAGTTAGAGCTTGAACTGGTCGAACCTTTGCAAGACCAGCCTCGCAAATCCCCACGGCCTCCCATGGCGGATGAGAAGAAAGATGAAGGGGCAGGAGATCCTATCAAAATCCTCGAAGAAGCCCTCGAGAGACAACAGAACACGATGATAGACAGCTTTGCCCAGATCCTTCAGCGACTACCCAGAGGTGACGCATCGGCTTCCAACAGCTACTTTGGAAACGCCACACCGTTTAAGGTACAAGTTAATTTCGAAATCCCCATATTTGAGGGTCAAATAGACACGGATGTTATAGATAAATGGTTAAATCTTCTAGAAGGGTATTTTTCTGTTCATGAATTTTCAAGTCAGGAAAAGATTGTTTTCGCTCTTCTCAAAGCAGCCCCCCATGTCAAGGACTGGTGGGAAACCTACTATGAGTAGAAGAATGAAAGCACAGGCTCACTATTTTCAGCCGCACCCACTTGGGATTCATTCCGAGATGCCATCAAGGAGTAGTACTACCCTGTCAAAAGCTATGAGGAAAAATACATAAAGTGGACCATGCTACGGCAGGGACGGGACCAGGATGTGCCAGAGTTCACAAACATTTTTCATACCCTTCGCACACAGTTGGGTATCAAGGACTCTGAGCTACATTTGGTACTCAAATACCGCGGTTGCCTACATAGATACATCTAGGAAGAGATGGAGTTCCTGAACATATCCTCGCTTGGCACGACGTACCGATATGCTGTCAAAATCAAGAAAAAGTTCAAACAGAAGAAGCGAGACTTTGGATCTGCAAATCTGAAGCCCAAAGGACAAAGCCAAGGCAGGGTAACCCAAGGCAGCCCATTGAAGCTACAAGAAAAGAACAACACCACAAAGCCATAGAAGGACACAGGAAAGTGGTGTGAGCTCCACAGGAGTCCCACTCATAACCCAAGTGAGTATCGGACCAAGTAGTCACTCGTGGCCGGGTTGAAGGCTTCCGAATCAGATGCATGTTCCGACATTGAGCTAGAACCCCACAAGGGGAATGGCAAAGGGAAGCAGATCATTGATGCGCATCCCAGCGCCATTGTTGCCACCGCCAAGATCCAGAAGAATGAACCCGAAGATCCAGAGGAGGAAGAATGTCTTTTCCACTCACAGATGTGGGTGAAGGGTTCGCCGTTGCAATTCATTATCGATAGTGGTAGCCAAAAGAACCTCATTTCAGCAGAGGTAGTGAAGCGGTTGGGCCTACTGACTACATCACACCTGCAGCCGTACAGTATCGGGTGGCTTCACGAAGGACGAGATCTCAAAATTCGCCAGCAGTGCTTCCTTCCCTATAGCATCAAGCCCTTCACATATGAGGTATTGTGTGATGTTACACCTCTGGATGTTTGTGATGTACTATTAGGCCAACCATACATGTGGAGGCGACATGCTGTGTATGAGTCAAGGCCTCGAGTTGTCATTATTTCTTTGGAAAATTCATTATACAGGATACCGAAGGTAGCCCCACCCACCGCCACCTCTTTGATCACTACCAAGAAAGGCAGCAAGCTCATCTCCCAGTCTAGGAAGTTCATTTTCTGTCTGGTTCACTCCCAAAGTAAGGGGAAGATCGTTGCTACATCCATCACCCCCGCAAAGGGTTCCTCCACGCGGCAGTAGCTGCAAAGGGATACGGTCATGACAAAACACATGGAAAACTTCTCCTCACCCACAGGGGTACCACATAAGTTTCAGGTGGGCGACAAAGTTTGGTTACATCTGCAGAGAAAAAGCCTTACCAGAACCTGTCAGAAACTCAGACCACTCCGACATGGTCTTTACACCAATACCAAGGCTATGGGTGACAATGCTTTGAAGCACAAAATTCCTCCATTCCTTCACTTGCACCTAGTGTTCAATGTGGACCATCGTTGACCATGCTTCCCACCGTTTCTAGACACATCAGAGATTGCAGAACAACTCACCAAAGACCTAGCTCAGCAGAAGCTTCCTCATCTCACGGAGGAAATCAACGCAATGGGGACCATTGCTTCCTAAGGGGGGAGGAATGATCTAGTTGGATGTTGGTGGCCACACACCTATCCCATTTGGACCCCCACAACTATCTCTTTCAGTTTCTTCAGTTTCCTAAGTTGTAGCACAATTTACTATTTTTAGCAGTTTTTCAGGCCCTGAACTTTAGGAGCCGTTTTGAGGCCCTAAACGACATTTTTTTGGGTATTTGGGGGCAACATGGGTCCATGGACCATGTTGCCCTTCCCAAAGTGGTAGTGCTTGGATAGATCTTTCTAACGAGCTATTGTACGTGTCAAACGGAGATCGTATGCCAAAGTTATGACCCCAGGAAATTGATGTACCAATTTACCCAATTGGGGCCCACAGTTTGGTGTTTCATCTTCTAGGGTTAGGTTTTGGGATGTTAAGGGTTTTCCATTGTTTCTCAACAATAAATAGGCCTTTGAGCCTCATTATAACATAGTTCAGAGGCATGTAGCCACCACATCTCTTCTCAGAGATAAGCTACCATTGCCCTAGCTGGTTTATTTACATTATTGTTTGTAAGCATATTTCAGTATTTTACATTAATGAAATGAAGTATTATTTCCATTGCATATCTGTGTTTATGGTTATCTCTGTAATTTGTTGTGTTCCTGTTTAAGTCCATATCAAAGCCTCAGCTAAAAACTCCACTATCTGTATTATCATAGAAGGTGGAAATACATCAGGATTACACAATGCCTTAGCTCTCATAGCTAGTCAGCTCTTAGTACAGTCCTCTTGGATGCTCACAGGAAAAAAAGGCTTCTCACAAACCTTCTCCTCTGCCCTCCAAGCCTCCTAATTCCTTGCACAATTTCTCTGGGTGATCCTCCTGTTACCAAGTGTAACACTGATCACTCACACTGATCTCACACCATCTAAAACTGCGCAATCCTCAAGGAACCTTAGCCTTGACTGCATGCTTGTGTTTCCTTTATAGGTAAACACATGCAACTGATAGTACATTGTCCCTGCCTTTAATCTCAACTGGGTCTTTCTCATAATAGAAATGCATGAGTTTCTGATGAGAGAATTTTCAGTTAACTGAGTAGCACTAGTTGCATGCATGCATGCATCAACTGACTGATAAATCTCTATTAATTCCACGAATAGTTTGGAACTAATTTAAATAGACTTAACTCAGTACACTGATTTAACTAATTACAACTCAAATATAACTCAGTCTTATCTACTTAATTAATGGATAACTTCCTTAATATAAGGGATAACTATTGCATGAATTCACAAGGACTTCTAACTTGAATTTCTCCAATCCATAATGAATTAATTAATTACTTTTCAAGCAACTGGTGAGACTAAATTTGAATTTTAATTCAAGGACAAATTAAAATTGGAATATTCTATTTTTGGCATTTCTATTTTTAGCATTTCTTGTTGCTATTTTCAACATAATGTTGACTATGGAGAAGTAGAAAACATAGATGTATCTCATGACATACTTCCACAAACCACTCTAGACCAATCAAAGCCTAGTACGATAGAGTAAGGAGTAATATATCGTGGAATACCCTGACCTAAAAATTTCAAGGGTGTGAAATACCAAGGGCCATGGTGAAGAGATCTAAATAGAAGTTTTGAAATGTCTATTTGATCACTGGTAAAAACTAATGTATGAGACCATTCTTCCTCTTCGTCTGAGGCAAGTTCTTCAATGCTAATAAGACCAGGAGGAAGACTATCAGTGATAATCAATTTTACATGTGATGAATGTAGAGGACCCGAAGTAGGGGCTATAGCAGCTGAAGGTGATTTAGGCTCATAAATGTTAGACTCAGGCTCTTTGATATCTAGTTTAGTTAATTGTGAATCTAAAACCTCTCCAATATCTGATTCTGTTTGAATAAGTTCAATAATTTTTAAATAAGTTTCTTTTGAGTGTGAAACTAATTTTTGAGGTTGATCAAGTTCAGATTATGTCACTTCAAGTCCTAAAATAGTAGATGTTTTTGGTTCATTAAATTTAGTTCATGCTGCAGGAGATTCTATAATAGTAGAAGTTTCAGGTTCTATTGTAGTCCGAGATCCTGATGATTTCGATTTTTCAGCTTTGATATTTTCTAATTGACTTGGCGTATACTAAGGGGGTTGACCTACCATTAAACATGATTTCCTTGGTAATTCAGCCACGATGAAATATTTAATTAATGGCTTACACAATATCTAAATTACACTTGAAGTCTCTAAAAAGTAAAAACAATAAACAAAGTAACATAATCTAAAAATCTAGGAGTTCAAACCATACAAATTGAATGCTCACGAAGATCAATAAAACTACCTAGTGATGAAATCCAATGTTGCAAAGATCAAGGTGAAAAGCTTTATAGATATAAGTGTATGGAACCAGTTACCCTAACAACGTGCTTAATAAAACAGTCTGGCGAAAGTAACTTTGCTTATACCATCTCAAGCAAAGATTACCCTCCAAAACTTCCAAGTGAGTCTAGTCAATGTATGTTCCAAGTACAACAGGGACTTCCCTCTGCCGTCACCTTAGGTAGAGCCCTAGGATTATGGTCACTAAATTCCAAATACAACAATTTTATCTGGTGGGATAGTCGTAGATCAGACGTACACGCAATGGCAAAGTAACAAAGCTTAATCCCCTTGAAAGCTCTTGATCTAGGTGGATATTGATGGCCACCTACCAAGTCCACCTAGACCCCCCACCATTGTTTGGGTCAGCTTTTCAGTTTCCTTAATTGTAGCACAATTTACTATTTTTAGTAGTTTTTTGGGAAATGTGGGAGCAACATGGGTCCATGGACGTATGTTTCTCTTCCCAAAGTTGTATTTCTCGGATAAATCTTTCTAACGAGATACTGTGCGCGTCAAACGGAGATCGTATGCCAAAGTTACGACCCCGGGAGGTTGATGTACCAATTTACCCAAACGGGGCCCATAGTTTGGCGTTTCATCTTCTAGGGTTAGGTTTTTGGATTTCTAGGCCTTTCCATTGTTTCTCAACAATAAATAGGCCTTCGAGCCTCATTGTAACACAGTTCAAAGGCATGTAGCCACCACATCTCTTCTTAGAGATAAGCTACCATCACCTTAGCTAGTTTATTTCCAATGCTGTTTGTAAGCATATTTCAGTATTTTACATTAATGAAATGAAGCATTATTTCCGCTGCATATCTGTGTTTATGGTTATCTCTGTAATTTGTTGCGTTCCTATTTAAATCAGGATCAGTGGTATTAGAGTGGTCTTCTTTTCCTCTGTTTTTCTTTGCATGTCCTCAACGAGGTCGAGATATAAGGAGTTAGGGCTTGAACTGGTTAAACCTTTGCAAGACCAGCCTCACAAATCCCGAAGGCCTCCCATGGTGGATGAAAAGAAAGATGAGGGGGCAGGAGATCCTGTCAAAATCTTTCTCGAATAAGCCCTCGAGCAACAAAGGAACGCGATGACGGAAAGCTTTTCCCAGATCCTTCAGCAGCTACTTAGGGGCGACGCATCGACTTCCAACAGCTACTCTGGAAATGCCACCCCATTTAAGGTACAAGTTAATTTTGAAATCCCCATGTCAAGGATTGGTGGGAAACCTACTACGAGCAGAAGGATGAAAGTACAGGCTCACTATTTCTAGCCGCACCCACTTGGGATTCATTCTGGGATGCCATCAAGGAGCAATACTACCCTGTCAGAAGCTATGAGGATTAATACATAAAGTGGACCACGCTGCAGTAGGGAAGGGACCAAGACGTGCTAGAGTTTACCAATATTTTCCATACCCTTCGCACAAAGTTGGGTATCAAGGATTCAGAGTAGGATTTGATACTCAAATATCGTTGCTGCCTGTACAAGTACATCCAGGAAGAAATAGAATTCCTGAAGATCCCCTCGCTCGGCATGACATACCTATATGTCGTGAAGGTCGAGCAAAATTTTAAACAGAAGAGGCGAGACTTTGGATCTACGAATCCGAAGCAAGGGAAAGGTGCCACCAAACCACAGAACAAAGCATAAAGCTAAGGCAGGGTGGCCCAAGACAACCTGCCAAAGTTGCAAGCAAAGAATAGCGTCGTGAAGCCGAAAAAGGACACAGGAAAGTGGTGTGGGTTCCATAAGAGCTCCACTCACAACACAAGTGAGTGTCGAACCAAGTAGTCACTGGTGGCCAAGCTAAAGGTTTCAGAATCAGATGCATGTTCCGACTCTGAGTCAGAACCTGACAAGGGGAATGACAAAGGGAAGTAGATTATCGATTCGGAGCCCAATGCCACCGTTGCAACCATGAAGTTCCAGAAGGAGGAACCCGAATATCCAGAGGAGGAGGAGCATCTCTTCCACTCCCAGATGTGGGTAAAGGGCTTCCCGCTACACTTCATTGTCAATAGTGGGAGACAAAAGAACGTCATTTCGGCAGAGGTCATGAAGTGGTTGGGCTTACCAACCACAACACATCCACAACCATACACCATCGAGTGGCTTCACCAAGGACGGGATCTTTGCGTGAGCCAGCAGTGTGCCCTTCCATACAACATCAAGCCCTTCACAGATGAGGTATTGTGTGGCATTTCTCCCCTTGAAGTTTGTGATGTATTATTAGGACAACCATACTTGTGGAAGCGACATGCTTTGTATGAATCAAGGCCCCATGTTATTATTGTTACTTTGGGAAATAAGTTGTACAGGATTCTGAAGGTAGCACCGCCTACCGCCATCTCTTTGATTACTGCAAAACAATGCAGTAAGATCATTTCCAAAATCGGGAAATTTGTTTTCCTAATGATACACCCTCAAGGAAAGAAGAAGATGGTGGCCACGACCTCCAGAAAAGGCCCCTCCACATGATAACTATAAATGGACAAGGTCATGGAGGAGTATGAGGACATCTTCACCTCCCCCGCAGGGGTTCCTCTGCACTGTCAGGTCAAGCACTCCATCAATCTAACCCGAGGTGCGCCATTGCCCAATGGATGAATCTATCGGCACTTCGTTCAGGAGAATGATGAAATCAAGAGGTAGATTCAGGAGCTGCTACAGAAAGGTCACATCTGTCTAAGTTCATCACCCCGTGGGAGCCCGATCGTGTTGTTATAGAATAAGGATGGGACTTGGAGACTCTGTGTTGGCTATCTGGTGCTGAACAAGATCACTGTCCATAATAGGTACCTGATCCCATGGATTGATGACCTCTTGGACCAATTGAAGGGGGAAAAATATTTCAGCAAGATCGATTTGAAGTCAGGATATCACCAGGTACCAATCGAACCCTCCGATGTGTGGAAGACTGCCTTCAAAGCCAAGAACGGCCTTCTCGAATGGTTGGTTATGCCTTTCAGATTGGCAAATGCTCCTACAACCTTCATGAGGCTAATGGATGACATCTTGTGGCTATTCACCAACTCATTTGCAGTGGTATACTTGGATGACATCCTGATCTTCAGCCAGAGTTGGGAGGAGCACCTCCACCACATCTGACAGGTTCTCCAAATATTTCAGCAACACAAGTTATGTGCCAATCTGGAGAAATTCACTTTTGGTGTGACCCAAGTTCAGTATCTGGGATACATTATTGATGAACAAGGGGTGCATGTGGATCCGGCCAAGATCCAAGTCATTCGAGATTGGCCATCTCCAACCACTGTCACAAAACTCTGTAACTTTCTAGGTCTTACCAACTTCTACCGCAGGTTCGTGTTGGGATTCTCTCATATCACTTGGCCCTTGAGTCAAGTCACCAAGGGAGGAGCAAAAGCAAAATTCTTTTGGTTTGAATCTCAACATAATGCTTTCATAGAGTTGAAAGATCGCCTATGCATGACACCAAACTCACTAAGTCCACATCCTTCCATCCTCAAACTAATGGCAAGCCAAATATTGTCAATAGGATGATCGTACACATTTTGCACATGTATAACTCAAAGCATCCACGCACATGGGACAAGAGCCTCCTCTATGTTCAACACAGCTACAACCAAGATCTTCACAGCTCGACTGGCCCCGGCCCTTTTCAGGTGGGCTTGGGATTCCAGCCACTATGTCCCATTGATGTGGCCATGCCATTTGCAGCTACTCATGCAGATTCAGCTCATGTCTAGTCTGAAGCAGATAAGGCAAATAGCTTCATTGAACAAATCCAACATATTCGCCAATAGGTCCATGACATTCTGGAGAAATCAAATGCCAAGTACAAGCAGCGACATGATCAACATCGGGTGCCACACAA
>APFE031551218.1:0-15027 GCA_000404065.3 Pinus taeda
TTTAGCTCATACCATTATCATCTATTCTATTTAGATAAAGTTTTTTAAAACTTTTAAAATGGCTAAAATTTTAAGGGCTGATATTCCTACTCCGAAAATGAAAAAAAAAAATAAAAATAAAAACAAAAGCGCAAGAATTTACCTACTTTCACGAATGAATTCTCAGGTACTCAAGTAAAAGCCCTGTGTATTCTTCCAAATCAACTCTGGAAAAGTTTCTCAATTTGGATTGCAGGACGTACATACGATTCAAAAGTTCCTATTGTACTATTTTGATTGCGGGACTAACGGTATGAACCACAAGAATTACCCTATATCTGGCCACCAACGCCAAGAATCATACCACTAAAGAGTTGAGGGCTTCAATTTTGTTATGAAAAATATCCTAATTCTTTTAAAAAGAAGAGGATCACACTTTTATCGAGCAGGGCACGTGGTTAAGGTTAACAAGGATTATGGTATATTTGGTCTATGAAGACCTGAATTATAAAATTTTAAAATTGAAGCGTTTTACTTTGCTGTAAATGAGTTTTTCATAGTGGTAAAGAAGTGGTCTAGACCTTCTCTTATAATGGCCATATTTTTAAATTAAGTTTTTCTTAAAATGCATCTTTTAGGAAAAATATGAGGGGTGAATCAGTATTTTTAAATTATTTATTTTTTTCTTTTCACATTTAGATCTATGTAAGCTATTATTATGAAGCAAATCTCCGAATGTACACCACTGTAATGAAGACAAGTAGTGTATATCTAATTTAACTAACTTTTCAGTTGTTGATGAACCAGTGTATTTGTACTTTATTAGACATTAATTAAATAATAACTATATATAGTAAGAATAAAATAAATTATCACACCTAAGAAACATATCAACACTCATGAACACAAGGATTTTTTAGGTGGAAAACCAATGTGGGAAAAAAAATCACCATTGTTGTCATTTGTGTCTTCTTCTTTTATTATAAAGAGAAATTCCTTACAATCTTGGACTAGCTCAGGCTCATACTAATATGCTTGCATCCACCTAGAGAAGGCTACAACCTTCTTTCGTTCTCCAACTTCTAGTGGAAGGGAGCTAGAACCACCTTATCCTCTATTATTTGTGGATCACTTTTCATAATATTCCAAACTGGATCTATTCCAAATATCAGATAGCAACACTGAAATCAACACTATATCAAGTCATTGAACCAACTAGATCACCAAACCAAATATTACAACGAGACCAACTTATATCGTTGTATACCCATTCATCATAATACTAGACTACATATTGTTCATTACAGAGACTAGATCATGTCACTGCAAACCCTGATTAAACACATGTGAAAATATATACACTATTGTTCAAAAGCATACCCACGTATATATGTGCTTTCCCTTCAGATGACCTAAGTACAAATCTCAGAACACAAACATCTGGATATGAATTACTGCACTACTGAAATAATCACTAAAACACGTACTGACCCCATCACATATCTTTGAATCACATACAGGTCATCACTTAGTAACATCATTACTATTCATCAGTTTAACCCAACCAACACTGTTAAACACAGATTATCATGCAAGACTTCATCGACATACAAATGAAAACACAATAAAATAAATCAATCATTATCATTAGTTCATACCGTAAAACCCTAGTAGACGTACACGACACTTATAAAGTATTTCTGCATATGTACGTGTCTTTCATACTTAACACTCGCATACATATTTGTCCATACTGTAGAATATATACATGACCACCTAGAAGAATATTGGTGTATGTACATGACTTTTCTGAAGCAAAACTACGTACAAATCCGTAATTATTGAGTCTCGTAATTATTGAGTCAAACCTTCGCTGCACACCAAAACACTTGTCAAACCCAAATCTCGATATACACTATAACAGATATACATCATAAAATCACCATCACAATCTATCAAACCATAAGTATATTATTCAATACATAGTTGTTTCAGATCTAATAGATTTGAGCCATTATCATACTCTTTGGTGCACACCTATTTCATATCAAATCAATCATCAATAACCCAATGCATGCACACCTAACACTTTGATCTCCATCTCCTTATATAGCTTAGGCCTTAGCTAATACCTTAAGCTACTTTTGTCGTTATGTCGATGGTATTCTTTGATGAGATCAAATATTCATTGTCGCACTCATTACTATGGTCCAATGCCATGGTAAAGACCCCTTGTATTGAGAATACTATGGTGTGAAAATTGTACACGACTTTTCTTCACCATACCTGTGTATGTACGCGACTTTTGTTCACAAGACCCGTTTATACTTCTTAAACCTCACCTTTATCTTTCCTTTGTCTCTAAACCAATATCCCTATATCCAATCTCTCTATCACATATGTACTAGCATATATACTTGTTCTACTATTATCATGTTGACATCTTTATCAGGTAGGTTTCCATCAAGGACAACACATTATTCATAATTCCAACAATCTCCCCCTTTGGACTTGATGGCAACCACTTTGGTGTTTGGTCATCACCACCTGTAGATACATGTAAACACACCTATAGATATACCAAGCTTCTTTCCCAAGTCACCAAACATTCCCAAACACCAAGCTTCTCTCTCCCTCTGACATCAAGGGAAAAGGGTTGACCAATGTTGAATAAAGACTTATGTTGTAGAGATGAGCATCATAGATTTGGTGTTGTTGAATATGAGCATTGGCCATGCTGCACCTGAGAATATGTTGAAACTTCTAGAATATATACAAAGAAGTACATGATGATATGAATAAACCGAATCTGACATTTCCTATCACCAAGGACTTATACTTACATTAATTTCCCAACATAGTGGGGTTACATATTTGACTCAACATTACATCAAGTGCCCAAAATAATGGGGATTACATACATAATGGACTTGACTCCATTAGTCCAATCAAGACTAAATATAATAATTTTACATCATGGGTCTTTATATGACCTTTACATCAAGAGAAAAATATGACATTTATAACCAAAGTCCTCAATAATGACATAGCAAGACCATGATAGTCATCACTAACCATCATTCATGATATAAGGATGAGCATATGTCAGTAGCAATATGAACATCATTATGCAACAAGGAATGCTCAAGGAATCAAATGGAAACAATGTGCACTATTAAAAATATAGAAAATTATCTCCCTGAACATGTGCCATATGTTCACTGTCAAGACTGATCATATTCACTAGTAAAGCTATCAAAGAAACTTCATCAATTAGTAAAGCCATCAAAGCAACAATGTCATTTAGCAATCATCATAAGCCACTATCACTTCTAATTTTTATTTGAGCAAGAACAAACTATAACCAATCAATATTAGAAGCAGAGAGCTAAAGAACTACTAAATGAAGTGTACCAAAACCTCTCCTTGAGTCTATCCCATAATTTCTTATTCATAGAGAAACATATGCTACTGTCAATAACCAAACTCATGTATATATGTGACTTTCCTTCATGGGGTTCACGTACATGAAGTAAACTATAGTAATTTCAGACTCAACTCCCAATGAACATGAAATATCTGTTAGAATAGTTAACAAAGTGATGAAGTATATACCACTTCTTGATTTTGTGTAAGATATTCAAAGGAATCACGTGGAAGTGGTTTAGTAAATATGTCCACAACTTGTTCCTTTGAGGGAACAAATTCTAGTTTGACCCTTTGTTCAAGCATGTATTCTCTCAAAAACTGACATTTGATTAGAATATGCTTGGTTTTTTAGTGCATGCCAGGATTTTTAGAAAACTTATGGCACTAGTATTATCACACAAAATAGGTATAGGTTGAGGATAAGTGATTTGAATATCTTGTAATTTTTGCATCATCCATAGAAGTTGAGTACACCAATATGCATCAGCAACATATTCTGCCTCAGCGGTAGATAAAGCAATGGAGCTTTGTTGTTTTCTAGACCATGACACCAAGCGAGGTCCAAAATAGAATGCCCCTCCATTAGTACTCTTTTGATCATCAATGTAACTAGTCCAATCTACATTTGTGTAAGCATGAAGATCAAAATATGCATCTTTGGGATACAATAGACCATAGTCTTGAGTTCCTTGTAAGTACTTGAATATTATCTTGATTGTATGAAGATGAGTTTCTTTAGGATTTGCTTGAAATCGTCCAACTAACCCAACTTCATGCATGATGTCTACTCTTGTGCCTATAAGGTAGAGCAAGCTCCTGATCATAGATCTTTACTCTGGTTGATTTACTGAGGGATTATAATCATGTGAACTAAGGTTACATCTTGTTACCATTGGTGTGCATACAGGCTTGTAGTCTTCCATTCCATATTTCTTCAAAATATGCTTGAGGTACTTCGTCTGTGAGAGAAAGATAATATTCTTTGCTTGTTGAACTTGAAGACCAAGAAAATATGTTAGTTCACCAAGTAAGGACATTTCAAATTCTTGTTGCATGACTAGAGCAAACATTTGACTTATAGAGTCTTCATTTCTTCCAAATATGATGTCATCTACCTAAACAACAACTATAAAAAGTTTACTATCATCCATATTTATATATAGATTGCTATCTGCAGATCCCTTAGTGAAACATTAGTGTTGAAGATACTTGTCAAGGCGATAATACCATGCACAAGGAGCTTGTTTTAGCCCATATAATGCCTTCTTGAGTTTGCAAACATTATTTTTATCATTTCCTAGAATGAACCCTTTATGTTGTTCAATATAAACTTCTTCCTCTAGGTCCTTGGCATTCAAAAATGTAGATTTAACATCCATTTGGTATACTTTAAGGTTATGAAAACTTGAAAATGTAAGGAACATTCTTATGGATTCAAGTTTGGATACAAGAGAAAATGTTTCTTCAAAGTCTATTCCTTCTTGTTGCGCATAGCCTTTGCATAAAAGTCTTGCTTGCTTTGTTTCTAGTTACCTCTCCATTTTCATTTTGTTTGTTTTTTAATACCCATTTTGTTCCAATAACATTTTTATCATGAGGTCTTGGTACTAATTCCCATGTATGGTTCTTTTCTGTTTGGTCAAGTTCTTCATCCATAGCATTAACCCAACAATCATCTTTGTTAGCTTGATTTACATTTTGTGGTTCAATTGTGGATAGTAAGGCTAGATAACTAGAATTTCCGACGAGGGTTTTTCTAGTTTGTACTCCAGCTTCCTTATCACCTAGAATTGGAGATTCTAGATGATTTTTCTGAACATACCTTGATGGACTTTTTCTGATGCTTCTGCACTGTCAATTCCTTCTTCTGATGTTTCATTGATTCCCTCTCCTACATCCTTTTGGCTTGTTGTAGGAGTATCTTCGTCGTCTACTGGTGCTTCCTTTTTTGGTACCTATGGATGCTTCATCAATCCCAACATCAATGCATTCAACAATCTTTTGAAGTATTTTATTGTAGAATTTATATCCTCTGCTTCTAGAGGAGTATTCAAGGAGAATTCCTTCATCAACTATAGCTTCAAACTTTCCAAGTTTATCATCATTATTCTTTATGTAACATTTTATTCTAAATACTTTAAAATGTTTGACAATTGGAGGCTTACCAAACCATAGTTCATGAGGCATTTTGTCACTGTTTACCCAAATATGAGCTTTGTTAAGGATATTTACTGCTATATGTGTTGCTCCCCCCAAAAGTTATGAGGTATTTCAGACTCATCAAGCATGGGATGTGCCATTTATTGGATTCTTCTATTCATTCTTTCTTCCACTCCATTTTCTTGAGGAGTTTTAGCTATAGAAAATTTCCTCTTGATGCCACTTTGTTCACAAAAGTCGAAAAACTCATCTCATGTATATTCTTCTGCTCTATCAAATCTAAAACATTTTATTTTCAAATCTAACTCATTCTCTACTAGATATTCGAAGACTATAAGTGTATAAAATACTTCATCTTATGTTTTAGTAAGTCAATACAACACATGCGAGTAAAATAATCAATGAATAATATGAAGTATTGTTCCCCCCAAGGATACTTTTTTCTCATAGGACCACACAAATCAGTATGAATAAGTTCAAGTGGCTTACTTGAAGTACCTTCTTTGGCATTAAAATGCACTCTGGTTTTCGTAACAAATTGACATGATTTGCATATGGTAGTTCCTGGTAGAGAGATGTTAGGCAAGCCACGAACTGCTCCAATTTTTCTTGACTTAAGTAATTGATTGAAGCTTAGATGTCCAAATATTTTGTGCCAGAGCTAGATTTCTTCTTATTTTCTCAAGTAACAATGTTATAAACCACCTTCCAAGATATGGACATTACCCAAAGTTCTAGTTCCCTTTATTATGATCTTACATGTATCGAGATTTCGTACCACACAATTATTTTATCTAAAAACCACCTCATGCCCTTGATCAAATATCTGACTAACACTCAAGAAGTTATGTTTTAATCCATCAAAAAACAAAATATTTCCATCTTTAACCTTTTCTTTCAACAAAACAATTCCTTTTCCTTTTATAGCAGTAGGTGAATTATTTCCAAATGTTACATTCTCTTCTTTCTTTATTTCATTAAAGGAAATAAACTTATATTAATCACCTGTCATATGTTTAATGAGCCTCATCATTGGGTAACTATATGGACATTAATACACCTCCAAGCTTATTTAAATCAACTCTTCTCATAATTCCTTACATATTTTGATTATATTTTGTTAGAAAATTATATATTACGGATCAATGGAACACATAAAATATATTGCAAAAATATAAACACATAAAACAAGAGAGGCACAGATATACGTCATTCACCCAATTCGGGCTACGTCCACGAGAAACAACCAGTCCTTCCTTTAATATTATCCAACAAAACTAAAGAGATAGAACCTACAACATATCTGTTGTAATTCCCTCTTCGCTCTCACACAATCTCCTCTCTCTTTCTCACTCAGAATACAGATCTACATAGACACAATAAAATTCCCTCATATATAGTAAGGGGTTGTCTTCTAGGGCAAGAAATCCTAAATTAAACATAACTTCTACCGTCATACTTTCCGCCTAATGAACTACCCAGATCAACCAAGAAATCACAACATTTTACAAGGCAATTTTACATCTATTTTTAGCTTTGGGGGTGCTGACCCCCGATCCCCCGCCCGGGGGGGGGCGCTCCCGAAGATTGTTGTCGCACTCCTCTGGACCCCCCTTGCAGCGCAAATATTACGGGAAACATTGCCGCCAAAATTATGAACTGGGGTCTAATTCGGTGATACCTCTGAATAAAGAAGATAATCAGGCTCCACACCCAACAATCTCCCACTTAATGAGATGAGTAAAAGTGAAATGTTACGTCTAGTGGACTAATGTGCATGGATTGCAGGTTTGTGAAAGAAAATCATGGTAGTTTTGGCTAATTAAGGGCAAAAACTCGAATGAGACAAGGAGGAGACATTGTAGGAGATAGATCCTCCTCATTTAATCCTCACTCATTCGAATATTCCTCCATCAAATCACACTAGCTTGGAGTTGCAAGTAACCGAGCCAGTGAAAATTAAAGAGTTAGTTCATCTTGAGTTTGGAAGCCGAGCCTCCCCAGATTTAAGGAATTCATTGGAGACTTCAGTTGCACAAATAAGGAGGCCTAGAGCCTCATTAGGATTTAGATTTTTTATGTAAGAGTGCTAAGCATTTTCGAGTTCAGGACTTGTGGAAGACATTGTTATGTAATTTTCTGATATGATAATGAGAATGAGAATTTCCTTGATCCAACACTGAGTTGACTCAGAGGGCTGAAGCTCTTGTGTTAGGACCCAACCCTAGCAGTAAAGGCTCCTCTTCTTGTACTTGTATGTTTAGTTGATTTCATAGATTAATGGTTGAATTGGTTTTATCATTATTTTATTGCAAGTAGTTGTGAATTTGATTAGTTTGCTTCCATTTGTGCATTTCTTTAGTAATAGCTTAGAAAGATAAAGGAATACCAAAAAGATGATAGTAGGAAGGTTTGGCTTCACTCCTCCCTTCAGGGACCATGGTTTGAGGAAAGAAATGCTATGCAGCCCCAAAAAGATAGAATTCTGATTTCTTATGGAATTTAAGGTTTTCTGCTACTTAGGACAACATCTTTTCATTTTTCAAGAATAGGATTTAATTTCCATTCCTGATATCTTCATCCTTGCATTAGATATCATAAGGGTTTTCATTATTCTGCAAGTTTTTCCATGCATGAAATAGGCAACTAGATAATGGAATTTTGTTTTCTTAGTTGATTGAATGTCTTTCTTGTTTGACATGATTCATGGATGAATACCAGCAATTGATGCAGTGCAGGAGTTTCAACAGGGTAGGGAGATCTCATGACCAGTAACCCCAACCTAACCTCATCCATCCATGATCATCAAAAGCCACTAAGTCCCTCACCAAATTCATCATTCTATAAGAACAACTTTCCAAGGTTGTTAGGCAAATCCATCCATCTTACAAACTCTATTTTGAAGATCTGAAGGAGTCCTAGCCACTCCCTTGCCTTATTTCTTCCACCATTCACCTTCCCTAAGCCCTACACCACCTTCCAAATCACTCCTATTGTTCTCAGTTGAATCCTGTAGGAATACAGGGGATCCTGTAGGAGTATTAGGACATCTTGTAGGAGGCATTAGGACATCCGTATGACGATCTGTAGTGGCTTGTTTTGAGGCCAAATTGTGGAAAACACATCTAGGAAGAAAGGAGAAGACCCCTACTTGCCTCCTAAGCCATATAACCTTCCACCACCATCTCCAACCCACCTGACACATCATCAAGAGGATTTAGCATTCACATTTTCACACAAAAAGACAAAAAGGGAAAAAGTTATTGTGTTCATTTACATGGACAATAGTAGAGTGTTCGGTTATTTCAGATTGCATGCTTAAGACATTAGGATTATTGACATGCTAACTTAACATTCTTTTGAAGAAAAGTCTCTTAACAATTAGCTAGATGAATGGTGTGTTTAAGCATTTGATTTCAATCTTTCCTTACTACAGTAGACAAGGTTCCAGTTAATGAAAATTTCCCCTTTCCTCATTGGTAATTAGGCTTCTTCTGAATCAATAGAAGGTTGTTTTGAGAAACCATAGTGGTCTATCACCAACTTAGCAGTGACAAAGAGTGAACCCATCACATCTGCTTGTGTATACAACATTGTCACCTCCAAGTTTGTATGAACCTCGGGTTTATAAAGTAAAGTTGGTAGCCCCAGGAGTTGCAGTGTTCTTGCTACAATACTAGTCCTCATCACTTTTTGGCATCGTTGCCGAGGAGGTGTCTGAGTAAGATGTGATTTTTTCTTTCTTTATTCTATTTATTATCTTTGAAATTCTACTATTAGCTTCATTTTTGCAAAAGTAATTGTAATCTGGTTTGCTTTCTTTTCCATTCTGCAAGTAGCATTTCATTCAGCAATTAGTTTCCATTCAGTTTATGATTTCAATTTTGCAATTAGCCTCAAAGCTTGAAAAAACCACAAAACAAGACAAAAAAAAATTCATGTCTCGTAGGAATAGGGATAACTTAGGAAAATTTCTACCAAATACCCCCACCACTTCAAATGGCCAACCTTCCCTATTCTTCGATGGCTGTGAATTGGAGGACCCCTTAGTTGAACAACCAGAGATTTTTGAAGAGCCTACAGGGGGAGAAGAAGAAGGAGAACCCATTCCAACTGACCTAATGGCTAAAAATAGAATTGACAGAGGAGATAGAGAAAGAGTTGAGGGTGTCTTTCCCATCAGAGAACCTAATGGGGATGCCAAGATGAAAAACATAATCCCCTCTGCTCTCCCTCATTTCCTTGGCCTGACCTCAGAAGATCTAGATACTTTCTTGTTTGAGTTCGTTGTCATATGCAGAACTTATGATTACACCACTGATGAGAAGAAGTTGAAATTATTCCCATCTACTCTCAAGGGTGCAGCTTTGTGCTAGTTCATGGGTTTACCTGGGGAAAGCATCAAAACCTGGGCTTAGATGCAGCAAGCCTTCAACAATAAGTACTGAGACTACTGCAGGTCCAAAGACACTAAAGAGGAAAATTTTAGGATGACCTTGGGGCATATGAATCCCTAGAGGATTATGAAAAAAGATTCCAGCTTAGCTACAAAAGGGATAGGTTCACACTTCATCCTGAGTCACTGAAGCTAGTCCTACTCCAAGGGGTAAGGGAAGATCTTATGGATACCCTAAACCTTCTAGCAGGAAGGGACATCTACCAACTACCCTATGAAGATATCAAGACTATCTTTAGAAATCATTCTAGGGAAACTAGGAAAAATGGTAGGGGTAGTTAACTAATGGCCAACTCATCCTCTTCCACCTCATCCACAAAAAGTAAAATTGGAAATATGCTAGAAGATTTCAAGAGTGAATTGCCGCAAATCCTTACCCTACATATGGACACTATGCATATCAAGGGAAAGCAGGAGGAAGTAGAGATAGAATTAGCCATCTTCTACCCTAAATGCACAAGGAGGCACCCTAGGAATTAATATCCATTAAACCTGATTGAAATCTGCTCGGCCTGTGAAGAAAACCACTCCACACACAAGAGCCCTTATCTACTTGGACTAAAAGTTGTGTATCAGGGAACTGAAGGGGTGACTGAACAAATTTTCTACATAAATCAAAGGAGACCCCATGGACCTCGGCCATACTGGCAGGGCATGCAAGGGTCATCCCATGCATATTACAACCCTAACCAGAACACATCCATTCCATCTTGGGGCCCCCCTACATCTCCTCCTTGGTCTTTTGCACCTCAATACCATTCCCAGCCACTCAACGAGTCATTTCAGCCATATACTCTCCCACAGCCTCAGTGGAATGCACCACCCCAAGGGTGGAGGCCCCCATACAATAATGCTCCAACTTTATTGCCTTCACTCCCTACCCAACCACAAATTTTACACCTTGCTCCACCTAAACAACCTCATATGCCTGCCCAACCAAATCTGAACCCGAATTACAAATAGGCACTGCAAGTATATAGTGGATAGACATATTATCCTGCTTATATTGTGGAGATTCAGGAAATCAACCTAAGATTTGGGAGAGTACTCCCAGAAAACCAACCTCCACCTCCACCTAGGGAGAGTGAGGAGGAAATATATTAAAGAATGCCTAGAGTGAATCCACCACCCTTTCGTGAAAGATTAACTTATCCATTCTAGCCTACCCTAGAAGAGATTGAACTTTTGGGTGAATTGAAAAATCTATGTGTCAAAATTCCACTTTCTCCAAGCCATCAGGGATGTACCTATTTACAATAAATTTATGAAAGAGAAGTGTTTCAAACATCAATGGAGGCAAAAAATAGGCACCCCTACCATTAATGTCATTGGTCAGTTGTCTAAATTAATGTTGGGGCGGGTAATTTTCCCAAAGTATTTGGACCCTAAAATCCTTGTAGTAGATGTGCACATCAATGGCACCATTGTCCCACACAATTTGATTGATCTTGGGGCTGCCATTAATGTAATGACTAAGGACACCATGCTCGAAATCAATCTCCATGGACATTAAGAAACACCATAATAGTATTGCAACTTGTAGACCATTCCATAGTAACCCTTGAGGGGATTGTTGAGGATGTGATAGTCTCCATTGACTCCTGGGAGTACCCTAAAGACCTCCTAGTTCTCCAGCCTAAGTGCAAGCTTACTGGTTATCCTCTCATACTTGGGAGGCCTTGGTTAGCCACTTTCGATGCTTACATCAACTGTGGGGCTAGAAATATGACTATAAAAAATGGGCATCTATCCAAGCAGTTGGTCTTGTACCCTCCTGCTAATCAATCTCTAGAACATGACTGACCTTTATGGTTAGAAGAAGAGGAAGAAGATGAACTCTACTTAGCCCAACTCTATACCTTAGAAACTTCCATGGGAGGATGACATCCGGATGAATATTATTTGATTGAACACATACTCCAAAGTCCAACTCCCAACACATTGTCCTTAGAGGAAGTAGTAAAGGAAACCCAGAGAAACCATCATATTGATCTATTCTTAGCTAATTCAAACCCTACCCATGTCAAAACAATAGAATTCGCCCTGAAAGAACTTTGAAAATCAACCCCTCTCTTTCTGTACACCAAGAAGAAAAGTTGTGCAACATGCTCAGGGAACATCTGGATGCCTTTGTTTGGAGTGACAAGGAGATGAAGGGAGTGAACCCCTCGATGTGTACTCACCAAATTTATATCAAAGAATGTTGCAAACCAGTCCGACAATCCCAAAGGAGAATGAATCCAACTCTCAAGGATATAGTCAAAGAAGAACTACACAAGTTGTTGGATGCAGGATTCATTTACCCTATCTTAGATAGTGAGTGGGTTTCTCCTTTGGTGTTGGTTCCAAAGAAAAATGGGAAGTGGAGGATTTGTATTGATTATAGAGACTTCAACAAAGTAACAACTAAGGACCATTTCCCTCTACCTTTCATTGACCAAGTGCTAGATGGCCTGGTAGGGAAAAAGTTTTTCTCTTTCCTAGATGGGTTCAATGGGTACAATCAAATCCAGATTAGCCTAGAAGACTAGGATAAAACCACATTCACCCATCCTTGGGGTACTTTCACTTATAGGGTCCTTCCTTTTGGCCTATGCAATGCCCCTACCATTTTCTAGAGGGCAGCCTTGAGTATCTTTGTCGAGCTATTCCATGATGCAGTAGAAATTTATATGGATGATTTTACACCCTATGGGTGTGATTTCTAGGAGGCTCTGTCCAACTTGGGTAAGGTGCTGAACACATGCATTGAAATGAACCTGTCCCTTAGTCCCAAAAAATGTGAGTTCTTGATGACTGCAGGGACTATTATAGCTCATTCAATATCCCAAAAAGTGCTACAGGTGGATCCAAATAAGATAGCCATCATCTAGAGGGTCCCACCTCCACAAAAACAGAGGGGTGTTAGAATTTTTTTAGGTATAGATGGGTACTATAAGAGATTTATAAAAGACTTCAACAATTTAGCTTCTCCTTTATTTCGGTTATTGGCCAAAGACTGAACTTTTATGGTTAGAAAGTTGTGAAGAGGCCTTGGACACCCTAAAGGACAAGTTGACCAATGCACCTATTCTCTGAGGTCCAAATTGGGCCCTTCCTTTCCATATACAAGCTGATGCCTCTCACAAATCCATAGGAGTAGCTCTAGGTTAGATATATGGCAAGTTACTTTATGCCATTTACGTCATTAGTAAGAATCTATCAAAAGCCAAACTGAACTACATAGTGACTGAAAAGGAGCTCCTAACTGTTGTGCATTCATTGAAAAAATTTGGGCATTACATTACATGCTACCAAACATTTGTGCATACTGACAAGGCTGCAATTATATACTTGATGAATAAACCTGATGTAAATGTCCAGATTATTAGATGGTTACTTTTATTACAACAGTTTGATCTAACTATTATTGATAAGACTGGTAAGGAGAATGTTGTTGCATATTTTTTATCCAGATTAACTTTTTCTACAGGGGAGGAAGGAATGCTTGATGATCAGTTACCAGATGAACACTTATTCGCCATTTCAGTTCTCTATCCATGGTTTGCTGACATAGAAAATTAGTTGGTGTCTGCACAGTTTCTACCAAATTTGTCCTCCAAGGAAAAAAGCAAGATTGTGAGGAAGGGTGCCCCATTCACTTGGATTGGGGGCAACCTTTTCAGACTAGGCCCGAGTCAAATTCTGAGAATATGTGTCAGGGAGGAGGAAGTCTTTGGCATCCTTCTGACCTGTCATGATGGGCCTTGTGGAGGTCACTTTGCAGCCAAAAGGACAACATTCAAGGTGCTACAAGCTGGTTATTACTAGCCCACTCTTCACTGGGATGTGAGGAGGTATACTAGTCAGTGTGATCGATGCCAAAGGATGGGGAAACCTACCCCAAGGGATGAAATGCCTCTGCGACCTAGGGTGACTTTCGAGCCATTTGACAAGTGGGGCATGGATTTCATTGGACCCATTGACCCTCCATCTAGGCAAAATAAATACATCATTGTGTGCACTGACTATTTGACCAAGTGGGATGAAGCCAAGGCCATCAAAGAATAAACAAAGGAGAAGGTGGATGGGTTCTTAAAGGAAAATGTATTTCTAAGTTTGGTACCCTAGAGAACTGGTCACTAATCAAGGAAGCTAGTTTACATCTCACATGATTGAAAATTGGTTAAGCCAGCACAAGATCAAGCATAGGACATCCAGTCCTTACCACCCACAAGCTAATTGGAAAGTGGAGGTAACCAATAGAGCGCTCGAAGGCATTCTGACCAAAGTGATTAGCAGTAGTAGAAAGGGCTAGGTAGATAGATTAGTTGAGGCCACTTGGGCCTACAATACCACCTGGAAGACCACCACTGGATTCACTCCTTATAAGTTGGTCTATGGGAAGAAGGTCCTGTTGTCCATTGAATTTGAATACAACACCTTAAGAATGGTAGCACAACTAGATCTAGATCTCACCAATGCACAACAAGGGAGATTGCTATAGCTGAATGGGTTAGATGAGTTTAGAATGAAAGCCCTCTTGCACACTGGAGTAACTCAAGTTCAAGGGAAGATATGGCATGAAAAGAACAAAAAGGACAAATAGTTTGAAGAAGGTGATTGGGCTTTGTTTTATGATTCCATATACAAGGATTTTAAAGGAAAGTTAAGGACTAGATGGTTAGGCCCTTATGTGATAGAAAAAGTTCATGATAATGGTTTAGTGCAGGTAAGAACCATTGGTGCAGAGGGTATTCCTTTACTTGTCAATGGGAACAGATTGAAGGTCTACAAGAAGCCCTTGTCAAAGCAAGAATTCATTAATGGCATTGTCAAGGCAGTGATGGTGGTGGAGCAAGTCTCAGCTTCTACCCCATCAAGTCCCTGAAAAAAAAGAAAAGAAGAAAAAAGATAAAAAAATAAAGACACTAAGGTGAAAACCTCCATGGGGAAGCTGAGTCGCATTGTTGGGTTGAAAACCTCTTGAGGCGGCCCAATGGTGTAAAAAAAAAAAGAAAAAA